>JAQQSZ010003629.1:0-14393 GCA_028646595.1 Phalanger gymnotis
TTATTAATATAGCACTTTCCAAACCTTAAAACACTACCTAGTTATCTATTATATTAGCTTTTATTAACAGCTATTAAGGTGTAATTGTTAGTCTCTGTTTCAGACTTCATTTCTAATTTTGTAATGAAAAATGCTACTGCAAAATGGATCTCAAGGCAGCCATAAGTAGGGAGAGTCAGGAGACATTGTACTGGGTCCCAGCTCAGGGTAAGGCCTAGACACTTTACATGACAACAGAGCATGGCAGTGTTTAGGGTAATGGAGGCCAGGTTCTCCCAGGGACCAGGCAGAAGCTGAATGAATGGACTGTGGAATGAGCCTCTCTCCCTACCATGTGAAGTACATAGAGCATGTGGCTGTTGCATGATTTGGAGCAGAGGGCAAGCTTTGTAGTCTCAGAATACAAATACCAAATTACTCAAGAGCCCAAGTGTGGGGAGATGAAAAAAAAAGAATGAAGAAAAAACATTCTGCTGGAAGCAAATCCACTCAGCAAAGCCACCAGCCACCCTCCGCTATCAAAGTCTTCCAGTCTCAGCTCTCTTCCAAGCCCTTCCATTCCTTTAGTCTGATGATACTGGACCATGCTCATCCATTTCTCTGTGAAAATGTCAAGACCCTGCTCTGATCCATTGTCCAACATGAGTGAGAGCCAAGAGTGACCTCATACTGGCTGGCTTTAGGGCTGGGCTACTTCACAGGAACCTCAGCTAACACGCCAGGCTGGTCAATGGGCATCCTCGGGTATGTGGAGTGCTTGGAACCTCCGACGGCTGGGCTGAGATCACATCTTGAGCATAGAAGGTAAGTTTGCAAACCATGCCCTTGAAGGTGGATATGTGTATCCGGGGATAGCTCTAAGGCATAGTTCAGAACGCCCAGCTTTGAGGAGGATCCAGATGACTAGAGCCAGGCAGGAGGCAGCCAGTGTGAGAAAAAGAAGGAAGCCTACTAGGAATTCAAATGGACCTGAGCTTCACCTAAGTCACAAAATGTTTCATTAAGCACTTACCACGTCTAGGGCACTGTGCTAGGCACTGGGTGAAGGCAAATACAAAGTTTGGCTAAGACACAGCCCTTGCTCTCATACACTTTATAACCTATTCAGGAGCCATGTGGAATACATCACCATAGAGAGTTATAATAGAGGTTTAAAATGTTATACGAAGAGAATTCAAAAACAAAGGTCAAAATAATACCGATACTGGCCGTCTAGTAACACTTCCTCCCTACCGCCTTCTACTCACATGCTCCTGAGGTTGTCTTTAAAGCAAAGCAAAAAAAAAATCCCTCTTCTTTCCCCTTTTAGGACTGCTTTTGATGGAGCACACAGCAAGGTATAATGAAAAGACATCAGACTTGCAGAGAAGTCTTGGAGTCTTGGATCCATCGTTGACTAGCCCTGGGACTTTGATCTCTGAATTTTCCATTTACCTCCTCCCTAAAGTGGACAAGACTCAGGAAGGAGGTCCACAGTTTAGAAACCTGTCATAGATATTTGCTAGTTATGTGACCCTGGGAGAGTCAAATCATGGCTCTGTGCCTTAGTTTCCACATCTGTAAAATGAAGGGGTTTGCATCCAAAGGCTTCTAAGGTTCCTTTCAGCTCTAAATCTGTGATCCTATTTAGAGCAAGTATTCTCAGCTCAGTCAGGATGTGCTACTAAATGTTTAACAACCAACTCTGCGAGAAACAAAAAGAACCCATGATCCTCTGTGCATGCTCCAAAATCCATGTGGGGATTGCATCAGCCGAACACTCCAGGCATGCTTTTAAAGGCTGGGCTCATTGGCAGGTCTTCCATTACAGTACCTGCCTCATGGGATTGTTAGGAGAATCAATTAGGTAATACGTGTCAAGTGCTTTGTAAAGCCTAGAGAATTCAATAACTGTCAGCTGTGACTCTTATTTTAACCTGCTTTCCCCTGGGCACATTTTGGGATTACAATGTTAAGACAATGTGTAGGAGAACGCTTTGGAACCAAAGAGCATCCATAAAGGGGAGGGATTACCATGCACCCAGTGTTTGGTTTGGGAAAGCTTCATTCACTGATGGCTGTGTCAAAATAAAATACACATGAAACCTAAACGTAATCCTTACTAATGGTGATAATGAAGATGAATCTGTGGAGGAGAGCTGTGCTTTTCTTTTATAAAAAAATCTTGCTTTCTGAAAATATTTTTAAAAAATTACGCTTAGAATCATAGTGTCAGCACTGGGAGAGCTCTTCAAAATCATTGAGTCCAGCCATCTACCTCCCCTGCACGCCCATCTTACTTGCCCAAGGACACACAATAATTTAGAAGCCAGAAGTAGGAAATCTCCTACATCTTAGTGTTTCTATTATGCCACATCTGTAATGTGATTGTGTTTCAGTTGACTATTCTTGACCTCATTTGGGATTCTCTTGGCAAAGACACAGGAGAGGTTTGCCGTTTTCTTCTCCAGCTCATTTTACAGATGAGGAAACTGAGGTAGACAGGGTTAAGCGACTTGGCCAAGGTCACACAGCTAGTAAGTGTCTGAGGCTGGATGTGAACTCCTGAAGATGAGCCTTCTTGATTCCAAGCCTCGTGCTTGATCAACTGCTCCACCTAGCTGCCTGTTACACCTAGAATACCAACTCCGGAGTTTTCAGTAGAGGGGGTCACAGATACCCCACTACAAAAAAAGTGATCACCATTCTAGGAAAAGCTTAATATACCCCTTACCTTCTCAACCTCACCATCCATACCAAATAAATATTTGTCCTTTTAACTTGAGGGTATTGACCTGATACTAAGCAGCTAGGGAGTGGAAGTGGATACACTTCTGGGGTTGTAGTCAAGAAGAACTGAGTTCAAATCCCATTCACATGCTCAGTGGCTGTGTTCCTCTGGGCAAGATACTTAATCTTTCTCAGGCTCAGTTTCTTCCTCATCTGTAAAATAGGGATGACAATAGCACCTACATCACAGGGTATTTCTGAGCGTTAAACAAATTAACATTTGTGAAAACACTTTGCCAACCTTAATGTGTCACATAAGTGGTTATTACTATTACTATTTATAAGTACTCAATGTGTAGGTAAGGGAACCTGGAGCACTATTTCCTCTGTCCAGTTCCCTGGAGCCCTTTTTAGCCCAGGGGCACACACAACAGTATGGCTAACTGGGTAAAGGGTCAAGACTGTTAAGAGAGGAGGTCAGGGATGGAATGTTAGCTGACTCTTTCAAAGAATCGTGTCCTCGCCCAAACGAACCTTATTAAAGCTAAAGAAAGTTAATCTGCTGCATCCAAAGATAAGGGACATTTGTATTTGGAAGAGCTCCAAATACCTTTGGAACTGGATGCCTTTCCATTAGGAAAAAGAAGAGGAACAGAGAGACAAAGGGAGAGCCCAGCAAAGCTCCATCCATGTAGCATGTGGTCCCTAGGGTTGCATCTGGTTTGCGTTAAGTTTTATAAGGTTGATAGCAAATAGGAGTATTAGAACCAATTTATTTATTTGGACAGTGATGACTCAATTTTGGAAACTGTGATTGAGAGGACACCATACTTCTCTCTCTACTCTAGGAAAAGATCCCCTGGGAAGAGACACCAATAAGGCCAACAGCTTGGCAATTTGTGCAAAGACTAAGATCTTTTAAGGAATTAATAGCACATAGTCCTGGAGAAGATAAGGTGAAACATATCTCCTTCCTTTCAATAGAATTTTAGGGGGCTATGGGTGTGTAATGTTGTATACACTCCCAGGAACAGTCCCTTGGTTGGTGGGTTTTGATAAAACCTATAGCTATGGGTTATGAGGGATAGAGCATTAGACCTGGAGTCAGGAAGACTTGAGTTTGACACTTACTATCTATGTGACCCTGGGCAAGTCACTGAACTTCTGTCAGACTCAGTTTCCTCCTTTGTAAGATGGGGAGAATATCAGCTCCCTCCTAGGGTTATTGTGAAGAGGAAATAAGATAACATTTACAAAGCCATTTATAAATCTTAAGGTGATATATAAATGCTAGCCACTGTAATTATTTTTTCTTTGTCACATATTTAGAGTGTGGGGAAGTAAATGTGACTTATAAATAAATCCCATTAATAAACCTTTAAAAATGAAGTCTGAATTCAGGACTACTGCACTCCAGTAGCTGTTGATATTCTGAACTCATTTTGCATTTAATCTTAGTTCTTCCAACATTAAAGTATAAGGTGGGGCCAAGATGGCAGCCTAGAGGCAGCAAGGCATTCAACTCTCCCAATATTCCCTTCCAAACAGCTTCATAATAACGCCTCCAATTGAATTCCGGAGTGGCACAGCCAACAAAAGGTTGGGGTGAGACATTTTTTCTAGCTTAAGACAATTTAGGAGGTCAGCAGTAGAGGTCTGTAACACCGGGGTGGGGGCCATTCTGGAGCACATGCAGCATCAGCCTCAGTGATGCACCTCGGAGGTGGCCGTGACAACGGGGAGCTCTCTTTCAGGGAGCTCTCATCACAGAGGCAGAAAACTGGTCAGAAAATGATAGGGGGATCCTTTGCTGGCACTGGTGCAGGACTTGGTGGGTTCTATTGCCCATACACAGTTCTGGGTCATGGTTCTAGGATAGAGAGGTAAGCTTGTGGTTGGTCACAAGGGGCAAGAGCCATGGTTTCAATTCCAAGACAGAGAGGAAGACCAGGGCTTCTGGCTACAGGAGAGCAGTTGTAGTCCCTGTGCTGAAAGGAGTCTTAGCACTTGTGGCTAGAGGCGAGCAGGGATCCTTCTTGGGTAAAGAACAGAGTGGATACCAGGAGAGTAAAGACCACACCTCTCCCCAGTTCATGCCACGTTGGAAGCACTGAAAACTTGCAGACTCTCAGAACTAGCTCTGAAAATAGTCTGAAGCTTGGGGAAGCACTCCCTGCTCCTCCCCCACCTTCTACCTCAGGAGCAGAGCACAACTTTAACATAAAGTTAAAAATCAAGAAATGTGGAAAATGAGCAAATAAGCAAACAAAGAGAACTTGACTATAAGAAGCTACTATGGTGACAGGGAAGATCAAGGCATAAACTCAGAATACAATAATGTGAAAAGAGCCACAAGCAAAGCCTCAAAGAAAAAAATTCTAATTGGACACAAGCTCAACAAGAATTCCTGGAAGAGCCAAAGAAAGAGATGTAAGTGGTGGAGGAAAAAGTGGGAAAAGAAATGAGAGTGATGCAAGAAAATTAGGAGGGAAATTACCAACTTAGTAAAATAGGCACTAAAAATTTCTGAAGAAAATAATTCCTTAAAAAATGGAATTGGCCAAGTGGACAAAAAAAGAGATATAAAAACTCACTGAAGAAAATAATTCCCTAAAAATTGGGCAAGTGGAAGCTAATGACTTCATGAGACTTCAAGAAACAATGAAACAAAGTCAAAAGAATGGTAAAAAGAAGAAAATGTGAAATATTTTATTGGAGAAACAATTGATCTGGAAAACAGATCAAGGAGAGGTAATTTAAGAATTATTGAACTACCTGAAAACCATGATTAAAAACCCAGACATCACATTTCAAGACAATTTCAAAGAAAATTGATTTGACAGCTTAGAACCAGAGGGTAAAATAGAAATTGAAAGAATCCATTGCTCACCGCCTTAAGATTTCAAAATAAAAATTCCCAGGAATATAATAATCAAGTTCCAGAGCTCTCAAGTCAAGGAGAAAATATTGCAAGCAGCCAGAAAGAAACCATTCAAATATTGTGGAGTCATTGTCAGGGTCACACAAGGTTTAGCAGATTCCTCATTAAAGGAATGGAGGGCTTGGAATATTACATTCCAGAAGGGAAAGACTTACAATTATAACCAAGAATAACCTACCCAGAAAAATTGAGTACAACCTTTAAGGGAAAAATGGGTTTTTAATAAAATAATGGACTTTCAGACATTTCTGATGAAAAGGCCAGAGCTGAATAGAAAATTTGACTTTCAAATACAAGACTCAAGAGAAGCACAAAAAGGTAAGCATGAAAGAGAAATTATAAAAAATTCAATAAAGTTGAAATGTTTACATTTATATGTGGGAAGATGATACACAGGCCTTTTAAGAACTTTATCATTATTAGGACAGTTAGAAGGATTCTACATAGACAGAAGGTATGGGAGTGAGATGATTATGTTGGGATGATACAAAAAAATGAATGAGCAAGAAAGAGGGAATCCTTGAGAGAAGGGGAAAGGGAAGGGAAGAATGGGAGAAAGTATTTCACATAAAAGAGGCATGCAAGGAAGAGCTTTTACAGTGAAAATTTTACAGGAAAATAGGGGATGGTGGTAGGCAATCTTTGATTCTCACTGTCATAGGAATTGGTTCAGAGAGGGAAGAATGCATACATATACATGTATATATACACACGCACACACACAAAATCAGGTGAATATAGAAATCTATCTTGCCTAACAGAGAAGTAGGAGGAGAAAGGGATAAGAGAGAGGACATGATAAAAGGGAGGAAGTGATCAGAAGCAAAACAGACTGCTGAGGAGGCACAGGTTAAAAAGAGAAAGAGAGAAGAATAATGAGAAGAAAATAAGATGGAGGGAAATACACAATAATCATAACTGTAAATGTTACTGGGATGAACTTACCCATAAAATAGAAGCAGGTAGAAGAATGAATTAGAAACCAGAATCCAACAATATAATGTTCACAGGAGATACACTTAAAACAGAAAGGCACACAGAGAGATAAAGGGTGGGAGCAGAATGTATTATGCTTCAGCTGAAGTAAAAAAGACAGGAGTAGCAATTCTGATTTCATACAAAGCAAAAGCAAAAATAGACCTAAGTAAAAGAGATAATCAGGGAAACTACATTTTGATAAAAAGATACCATAGAAAGTGAAGTAATATCACAACTTTTAACAGCAATTTTCTCTGATAAAAACATAATTTCTCAAATATATAGGGAACTGAGCCAAATTTATAAAAATAAGAGTCATTTTCCCGTCGATAAATGGTCGAGGGATACGAACAGGTAGTTTTCAGAAGAAGAAATCACTTATATATAGTCATATGGAAAAATGCTCTAAATCATAATTGATTAGAGAAATGCAAATTAAAACAACTCTGAAGTACCACCTTACATCTATCAGAAATGACAAAGTCTGGAAGCTATAATGGAAAACGGGTACACTGATGCACTGTTGATGGAATTGTAAACTGGTCCAACCATTCTGAAGAACAGTTTGGAATTATGGTAAAAGGGCTATAAAACTATGTATATGTAACCTTTGATCCAGCAATACCACCACTAGGTTTGAATACAAGGAGAGTAAGAAAAAGGAAAAGGACCTATTTGTACAAAAGTATTTATAGCAGCTCTTTTTGTGGTGGTGGCAAAGAACTAGAAATTGTGGGGATGCCCATTAATTGGGAAAGTTATGGTATATAATCGTTATGGAATACTATTGTGCTATAAGAAACAATGAGGGAGTAGTTTCAGAAAAACCTGGAAAGACATATATGAACTGATACAGAATGAAATGAGCAGAAATGGGAGATAATTATGCACAATAATAGCAGCATCATAAGGATGATCAACCATGAAAGACTTAGCTACTCTGATCAATACGATGATCGAGACAATTCTGAAGGACTCATGATGAAAAATGCTTTTCACCTCCAGAGAGTGAACTGATGAACTCTGAGTATAAATTGAAGTATAATTTTCTCACTTTATTTTTTTTTGCTTTTTTTTTAGCATGGCTAATATGGAAATGTTTTACATGATTTCAATTGTATAATTGATATCATATTGCTTGTCTTCTCAGTGGGTGGGAGAGGGGCTTGAGAGAGGGAGAGAATTTAGAAGTCAAAATTTGAAAAAAAAGAATGTTAAAAATAAGCAATAAAATTTTAAAGATGGAAAAAAATAAATTGTAAGGGGAAGAGAATCAATTAAGTCAATAATAATTAGGTCAAACCAATCACTCCCTTCCACTTAATGAATCTATTCTAATCAAGCGAGAAAGGCTCTGTTGAGTCAAACAATTAATCCAGGATATTAAACTAATTATACAAAACAAACAAACCAACCGGGTTTATCTAGTTGGGAAAGAGTAGAGTGCTTCCAGGCATTGGATGAAATGCAGAAAGTGTATTGAGATTAGTTAAATAGACTGAGTTGTGCTCTGGGGTTTATAGAAACCAGAGAACCATTTTGGAATCTAGACTTTGGTGACTAGTCAGCCTAGAGGAGAGAACATCTACATATGCCCCTGCGAGGGAATCCATTGGGGTGGGCAGTAGGGGAGGAGAAGAGGCTCTATCTCCTTCCTTGTTCCATTGAACAGAAGATGACCCTGGGAACTTAGAAAGGTCATGAGATTTTTGACTTCCCCTTGTCAACCTCACCGCACTCCAAGAACAGCAGTGGCTAACGCTATTATCCTCTTTGGGAGCCAAGGACAAACTAGACATTCTGGGAAAAGGAAATTTTAGGACTGTATGATGAGTCCAGCAGAAAATGATACCATATGTAATGGGAATATCATGGTTAGAGTTATGGGGCTGGAATCAGAAAGATCTGAGTTCAAATCTAGTCTCAGACACTTACTAGCTGTGTGACCCTGGCCAAGTCACTTAACCCTTGCATGCCTATAAATTGGCACCTACCTTCCAAGGTTGTTGTGAGGATCAGATGAGAATATTTGTAAATTTTATTACAAATAGTATTTGTAAAGCACCTAGCCTAGTTCCTGTCACATAGTAGGTGCTATGTATTAGCTATTATTATCATGTTATTATATAATAAGGATATAAGACATAAGTCCAGATAACTTTTATGCACTATATTACGTGACAAGTTCATTCAAGAAATGCGAAACCTAGTATCATGGAAGGTCCAAAAGGAAAGATTATTATCGAAGAAGGGAAAGCAGGGTTGCACAGTAGATAGAGCACTTGCTGGTCTTGGAATCAGGAAGATTTGAATTCAGATGCTGCCTTAGACTCTTAATAATTGCGATACCCTGGGCAAGTCACTTAACCCCTGCTTGCCTCAGTTTCCTCACCTATGAAATGAAGGGATAAGATGCAATGTCCTCTAAGGTCCCCCTTATGTCTAAATCTATGACCATTTGAATTAGGCTTTAAGGGGTACATAGAAAGATGATAGGTCGAGAGAGGGAGGGGACACTGCAGGGTGAGCAAAGTCGTCAATGTTGGGGGTGGCAAGGCATGTGAAGAAAGACAGAAAAGTGGTCTAGAATGTGGATTTCAGAGAGAGAAGCAATGCTCATAGAAAATCTCCCCAGGCTCCTATTTTTCTTCTACTCCCAACCATAATCAGCTTAGCCTTCTGGTTTCCTAAACCATAACAGATTAGAAAGGTATTGGTGTCACTTGAAGAGGCAGTCACACTGACAGCACTTAGGATTTATAACTGACAAGCTGACAGTGTGAGGGAAGAGAGGGAAAAATGATAAAGAGCAGACACAAAGGCACAAAGCACAGAGGTCTGAGCCCCTCTTTTTCCCCATCCAAAAGCCCAGGACAGTGATATTCGTAATGATGACCTTGAGTTCTCCCTGCAAGCCTCCTGGGATGTCTTAGCCTTCATTAGCATTGATAATCTCCAGTGATGAGGTCAAAGTCAGAGCTTTGACTTAATGAATAAAAGCTGATGTCAATTCCCAATTCTTTTTTCCAAGAAGGCCAAACTCACATTGTGGTTACTTGAGAAACCACAAAGAATCATTCTTCCTGGATATGAGACTCGTTTGGAATAGCTTAGCCATCCTAAAAAAAATCACGGATTTTTTTGTTGTTGTTGTATCAAAAATTTGAGACTGGAAATGATCCAAGATCTCATCTAGTCTGCCTCCTTTTTGTAATGAACTCATGAGGAAACTGAGGTTAAGTGATTTGCCCAAAGCCACATAGGTAGTAACACAATCAGCACTCAGACTCCAAATTCGGCACCCGTTTCCACCCTCCTGCACCGTTTGATCATCTTATCCAGTTCAGGCAAATGCTAACAGCGAGTTCTACAATGTGTCAAGGCTTACAAAGGACTTAAGATAGACTTGATCTTCACAACAGCCCTATCAGATAGGTGCTATTACCATACCCATTTTTCTTTTATTGGGATTTCTCCAGTATTGGGAGAATAGTAAGTAATACCCCAGTAAGGAGATTTCTCTAGTGTTGGGATGATAGTAAGTAATCTCCCAGTAAGACTCGCAGATGGTTTGCCCATTAGGTTTGCAAATGACACAGAGATAGGAAGGAGAAACAACAAATTGGATGGCAGTCAGGATCTCAGAAGATACTTCCATGCTAGAGAACCAATCAAGACAGAGGTCAAGTCTTACCCTTGGGTGCAAAATAAAATCAGCTTCATAAGGAAAAGAAAGATCGATTGTTCTGAAAAGAGTCTTGGTGTCTTAATGGATGGCTAGCTCAATGTGAGTTAGTAGAGGGATGTGACGGTTAAGAAAGTGAATGAGATCTTGGAGGGCATTGTTGTGAGGATCAGATGAGAATATTTGTAAAGGAGGAGCTTGGTATCTAGGACCAGCGAGGTTGTAGACTGCACTTCTCAGACCTTACCTGGAGGATGTTGAGGCACTGGAAAGGGCTCAGACAAGGGCAACTAAGATGGTAAAGGGCCTTGAGTGTAGATCAATCAACCAATAACCATTTATTAAGCACCTACTATGTGCCAGGCACTGTGATAAGTGCTAGGAATACAAAAAGTGGCAAAAGACAGTGCCTTCCCTCAAGGAGATTACACTCTACTGGGGTAGATAACATGTAAACAAATATATACAAAACAAGTTATATTTAGGATAAATAATAATTTAGGATATAAATGACTTATGGTGCAATCAAATAAACAAAGGATAAATTTAGGATACAAATAATATATTACAGAACAAAATGAATAAATATATTTAGAATATAAATAAATTTAGGATAAATCAAAAAAGTAGACATTGTGGAGCCTAAAAAAGGAAGACTGGGGTAATGTTGGAAGTGGAATGTGAGAGCTGTCTTCAGGTAATTGAAAGGCTGTCACACAGGGTAGAGATTAGGTTTTTTTTCTGTTTGGCCCCAGAGGCAAGAATTAGGGATGATGGGCAGAAACGGATTTATGATTGATTGTCATGAGAAACCTCCTAACAATATGAGCTGTTCCCGCTTCAAGAGGTGGTGGATTCCCCCTCCTTGTTGGTATCCGAGTAGAGGCTGAATGACTACTTGTCATGTATATGATAGTGGGAATGCCTTTTGCATGTGGGCTATACAACAGGGCTTCTGAGGTCCCTTCCAATTCTTGGTGGTAGTGAGCAATGGAAAAAATACTGGATGTTTAAGTCAGAAAGACGGGTGTTCAAATCCAGCCTCAGACACTTACCGGCTGTGGGGCTCTGGGCAAGTCACTTAACCTGTCTGCCTTAGTTTCCTTATCTGTAAAATGGAGATAATAATAGCACCTACTTCCCAGGGTGGCTGTGGGACTCAAATGAGCTAATCATTTTAAAGTGTTTTGCAAACCTTAATGTGCTTTATAAGGACTAGCTATTATTATTATCATAATCTTAAGTTATGTGATTCCATGACTTCCCTCTACCAACTCAAATTAGCAACTGTTTTGAAACTTATAATGTTAGTGAGTTGCCTGGAGCACTGAGAATTTGGAAAACTTACCTTGGGCCATTTGTCCATTAAAGAAGGAAACCCACATTTATTAATTCTACTATGCTAAGTTCTTTTTAAATATGATCTCGATTGATTGACTGATTCTTACAGAATCTTTGCTCATCTGTTTCTTGGTACTAAAATGTAGACCTGTTTTTCAAGGCTTTTTTCTGACTTCATTTTGGTTTTCAGTGTCCTGACACACCTTATGTTTCCCATGGGTCTAAAGCAACACTCTCCCCTTCTAGCTTACAAATAAGACTTTCTCTCTAATTCTATGTCAGCTCACGGTGATTTACCATACATGGATGTGGTCTTCCTATGCCAACACTTTCTCTGAGTCAAGAGGCTCAGGAGAGCGCCCTCCCACTCACTTCCCTCTCAGTTCTCAGCTATTTCCCCTGTGGCAGCTGGGGTTATTCAGATTACCCAGGGTTGCCTCCCAAAACATTTAGGGGAAAAAGGGGATGGGAGAAGCATGAATTTCTCCAATGCTATTTTCTGCCAAGGAGGAAAAGATTTGGAGTCTCTGCTTCACAAAAAAATGAAAGGAAGGTTTTTGACAATCTTAACATGAATGGACTTTCCCATTAAGAAAGTAGCTTTAAGATGAGAAAGTATCTCAATCCTATATTCTTTGTTATCTATGCAACAACTTTCCATTGCCCTTGGAAAGTCAGGATGGTACAGGGAGAAGGTTATGAGACTGTGAACTTAGAGACACAAGCTCCATTCCTTGCTCTCCCAGTTACATGATGGGTAACACTAATTTCCCTCTGTGGGTTTCCATTTTCTCCTATCAGGGCAATAGAAACATAATAAAAGGAAACAAGATTTGGAATCAGACGGCATTTTTAAAGCTCAGTTTGCTCTGCTGAGTTAGTTCCCCTCTATGGGCTTCAGGTTACTAAAAGGAGAGGTGAGGGGAGCAGGTGGGTCAGGGGACAGTGACAAATGAGGTCATCTCTAAGGTCCCTTCTAGTTCCACCATTCTAAGACTCTGTGATTCAATGGAGAAGCCCATTGGTTTGAATAATTGAAATCAGCAGACCATCCATCCAGCTGGGTCGGTCCACGCTTCCCGTGGTTCAGAGAGAAGGGCCTCAGCACAGCTGGCTGGACTAGCAGCTGGGTGGCAGGGACCAACCCCTAAAGCCCACAGATAATTTGCAGCACATACTCTCCATCTGCATGAAGAAATTCAGGCAAGCATCTGCCTTCACTTTCATTTCTGGGAGGTTCTAGTCTGCAAGGAAGCACCTGTGAGTTTTGAAAATGTGTTCAGCCACCAAATCGGTCTGTTTTCATAATAAACACAAGTGGGACATTCTCTGAAGGTCAGGATCAAAGATTCCCTTCTTATGCTGTCTTCAGGCTCATGATTTATGCTAATCAACCACATTTTTTAAGTCTCAAGTGAGTTCTTGGGCAAAAATACAAAGCCCCTTCCCTCCCCCCAATTTTAAGCAATGCAATTGTCCTGGGAGATTTTTTCCAGTTTTACTTCATTAGATGACACATCTTGCTCCCCACATACAGGCCTGGCTTGTATGCATGATTTTTGAGTGCAGTATCTGCTTTTAAGGAGATCCCTTCAGCTTGCCCTCTTGGAAAATGCAGCCTATGTCTTATGTCACTTTATCTCAATCGCCTCACTGGAGTTACCCACCATCTTGGAATGGTGGTGACCCTGTCTCAAAGGCCATGGCAGTAGAACACCAGCTCTGGCAAGTTCTACAGAGTTTGAATGTCTTTGAGGATGGGCTTAGTGACAACATGTCATTTAGGGATTCATTAGCAGGTGGCTGACCACCAGAAAGAAAGTCAAGTTTTGCAGTCATAGCAACTGTCTACGAAAGGTCAAAAGGGCTGCAATCTATCTTGGTGGAGGACATAGGATGGAATCATAGATCCCTGGAGCATTTTAGTATGGATGTCATCTTTTATCCTCCACCACTGTGCTTTCTAAATGTGGGATACAAAGTGAAAGTTAGGGTCTTGGTGGGGGGGCAGAGCCAAGATGGCGGCTGGAAAGCAGGGACTAGCGTGAGCCAAGTCTCTCTAAAAACCTATAAAAAAATGGCTCTGAACCAGTTCTAGAACTGCAGAACCCACAAAACAGCGAGGTAAGCAGGGCTCCAGCCCAGGACAGCCTGGATGGTCTCTGGGTAAGGTCTATCCCACATGGAGCTGGGAGTGGAGCAGAGCAGAGCAGAGCCCAATGAGGGCGGCACAGACCAACCAGACCAGGAGTCGGGCGGAGCATGCCCTAGCACCCTGAATCAGTGAGCTGCAGCAGTTACTAGACTCCTCAACCCACAAACACCAAAGACAACAGAGTAGGTTAGTGGGAAAAGCTGCTGGGGACAGGGAGTGTGCAGTTCGGCCACCACCCAAGGGGCAGTGGAGGTGGGGCAGCTACAGAACTACAGCTGCAGTTGCTTCAGGCCCCAGGCCCACCTGCTAGGAGGAATTAAGTAGCAGATCAGAGCAGGAGTGAAGAGCCTGCTGAAGATCTAAGTCCAGTCCAAGTTGGGGGTTCTTGGGGAAGGAGGAGTGCTGGTGTGGCAGAGCTGGCACATCCCCCCAAGCTTGGAACACAGAACTCTGTACTCTACAAGCAGTCATACCCTGCTGAAAAACTCAAGGGTCAAGTAAGTTGGCTGGGAACATGGCCAGGAAGTGAAAACGCACCCAGATTCAGTCTCAGACTCTGGAATCTTTCTTTGGTGGCAAAGAAG
>JAQQSZ010003630.1:0-14392 GCA_028646595.1 Phalanger gymnotis
CTTAATGTAGAAGCTGCTAGATCTTGTGTTATCCTGATTGTGTTTCCACAATACTCAAATTGTTTCTTTCTGGCTGATTGCAGTATTTTCTCCTTGATCTGGGACCTCTGGAATTTGGCAACAATATTCCTAGGAGTTTGCTTTTTGGGATCTTTTTCAGGAGGAGATCTGTGGATTCTTTCAATTTCTCTTTTGCCCTGTGGCTCTAGAATATCAGGGCAGTTCTCCTTGATAATTTCTTGAAAGATGATATCTAGGCTCTTTTTTTGATCATGGCTTTCAGGTAGTCCAATAATTTTTAAATTATCTCTCCTGGATCTATTACTATTGTGAAAAAAGTCAATGCCATTTTACACTGTATTAAGAGAGCCCTTCTGTCTAGAAATAAGGAGTTGAGAGTTCCTGTGGTCTCTTCCCTAGGCAGACCACATCTGTAATATTGTTTCCAGTTTGAAGTTCTGCCTTTGAAAAAAAAAATTAATAAGCTAGATAAAATCTAAAAGTAAGTGGTCAGTAGGATACAGAGCTACATAAAGGTAATTTAAAGGATCTAGGGATGCTGAGCCTGGAGAAGAGAAGATGCAGAGGCAACATGATAGCTACCTTCAGATATTTGAAGGATGGTCTTATGGAAGTCAATCTCATTAAATTTATTCTACTTGACTCGAATGAATCAAAGTGGGAATAAGGGATGAGATTGAGAGAGGTCAATTTAAGCTTGATATGGTGGTGGGGGCAGGGGACAGTGTGCAAATAGTGTTATCTCTCCTAAAGTTGAATGGGCTGCCCCTGGTGGTGTTACCTTCTCCCTCATTAGGGGTATTTAAGTAGAGGCTAGAGGAACACATTTTGGGTACATGACTGGGGGAAGGAATGGATGAGCACTGGGTTTCCTCTCAACTCTGTCTCTGAAATTTTATGGTGCTGTGAAATTCTGGAATATTGAGTAATGACCATGTAAACTATCTTAATGTATACCCGTTATGATCCAATAAACTAAGCTTATATTGCCTCTTTTTTCAGATTAGAAAGTGCAGGAACCAAGAGATTAAATTACATATCACACGACCATACAGCTAATAGTAAGTTGTCAGAGGTAGAAATTAAATTCAGATCTTCTAACTTGAAGTGCATCATTCTTTACACTACATCATAACTATTTAGATTGGTACAAAACCCTTCTAAGATTCCAAGGTTATGGTGAGGAAGCACCTACAGTGGGAAAAATGATCTCATAAAGTATTTTTCAAAGATGATGTCTCTACTGACTAGGTACTATGAAAGATGAAGGATCACTCCTCACTGTTGCAGTGTAGACATGGATGTACTCACTTTTCTCTTCTGTGAAATGACGGCATTGAACTAGTTCCCTTGCAGATACTGGACCCAATGAATATTTAATTTTTTTTTTTAATTTTTAGCTTACAACATTCAGTTCCACAGGTTTTTGGGTTCCCAATTAATATTTTTAATACCTCAATATAGACAATCTAGAAAATTGCAACTGCAGAATTATATCTGCAATGAAGAGCAACATGGTGTCTCTCTGAATGACAATATTTAGATTCAAATGTATGTTTTTGAAGCTCCCTTATAACTCTAAGTCCGTGTTTCTATGATCTAATAACCAGGAAAATACTAATAAGAACAAAATGAAGATAACTTGGGTACAGAAAATTACAGAGTAGCCCAACTATAATCTTACACGAAGATATTATCTCTCTTTTCTCCTCTGTCTGTATGTGTTTCTCTGTGTGTGTGTGTGTGTGTGTGTGTGTGTGTGTCTCTCTGTCTCTATCTGGATCTTTGCATCTCTGTCTCTGACTCTATGTCTCTATCTCTCTCTTTCTCTCTGTCTATCTCTGTCTGTCTCTCTGTCTCTCTTGTTAAATGGCTCTGTGAAGACAGTGATATGAAAGCTTGTTCTTTAACCCTGGAAATAAAAATTCTTATTTGATCTGTTTAAAAATACCAGGCATAGGTGGCACTAATAAGTGTTGGAATTTGGTCTACTCCTTAGGATCTTCCAAATACCTGTACCTTTCTCCCACCTAGGCCACAGCTGCATTTCCCTTCCAATTGTGTTTATAAAGATGTAGAAAGTGAAACAGACATGATTTTGGACCAGCTGGATGATATCAACAACAACATATATTTGAATCTATATATTGTCATACAGAGAGCCACCATGCTGCTCTTCATATATATCCTGTTGATATATTCCTGCAGTTGCAATTTCCTAGAACATGTGTCTATAATGGGGTATTAAAATAGTAATTGGGTATACTGTATATGAGAATGAGTAACTTGGGGGGGGGGTTATTTTAAATTTGTATCACATCACAAAACCCTTTACTCATGGAGCCAGCCACATTAGAAGTTTCTGAAGCTACTTGTTATGATCTCTGTCACCCACACTAGTCTTGTTTGGAACCCATGGTCAGATGTGGGCCTAGCCAGCAATATTCTATTCTAGTATTTGAAGAAAAGTAGTAAGACTTTGTCTCTATTATTACCCCACTTCTCTTAACTCCTTTAAAGATATCCTCTTTCACCCCTACAATCATTGTGTTCTTTTTTTCTTATAAGACCTCCCATCCTTTTCTCCCCCTTCTATTATTGTAATCTTTCTCATGACAATAATACTATGTTACATAAGAGTCAGCTATTCTTATTTCCTCTTGCCACATTAGGAAATAAAACTGGCTGAAGAAGGGCAGTGTAGCATAATGAAAAGGGCTAGACTTTTGGACCTGGATTTAAATCTTGGTTCCATTACCCTTTTTCCATTATGACTATGGGCAACTTAACTTCTCATGGCATCACTTTTATCAACTGTACAATGAAGAGAGTGGACCAGAACATTTCCAAGGTCCCTTCCATTTCTAAATAAAGGATATTGCTAACATGAACTTACCTTCCCATGGTAAACTTTGTACACAGTCATACAGGGTAAAGATTTATTGGGTCAAGATCAATGAAATCAGTGCACATAAATAAAAGGATGACGGTGTGTGACTTGATTAATGTTACTTGATAAGGTTGAAAACCAATATCCAAAATTATGAATAATCACAGAACTCTAATGTGATGAAATTTAAATTTAAATTAGCAAAGAAATTACATTTCCCATGTATGTTTCATTAGATTTGATGTTAAATATACCATATCCCATTTGTTTTTAATGCAAAAAAGATACATTCTAATTAGTGTGATTTTGAGAATTTAATTTATAAACTATCTTAGCAGTTAATTAATTTTTGGAGAAAGGATGATTCAGCTTACCAGCTGCCTTATTTGAATTTGCATTTCAATATAGTTTGAAGATTGATGTGTCAAACTATAGACATCTTAATATGTTTACTAAAGCTGAGTGAAACAACATTTAATTTTGATATTTTAGCCAAAAGAATTTATTTTGCTAACAGAAGCTCTGCTATTTTTTGTGGATATTTTAATTCCTATTCTGTTTTAATTGTGAATTCAAATTACTATCTTATATAAGACCATAAAATGAAGAACACAATGCATTTAGAAAATTAAACCTTTGAACAGTAGTTGAAAATATTAATGGTCATTGACGTAGAGCCAAAATGGTATCCATTAAAAAGATGTTTTCATTTAAATCTAATGGACTTTTAAAATTTAAATATTCAATTGCAATGCTTCTGGTTGTTAATAAAGCTATCATATAAGAATAAGAAAGCAGCTGCTGTAGTCACACTTTCAATGATATTAAATCACTGTCCTTGAAAATTCTGTTATTATGGTTCTAATATGAGTCTATATCGATCTGACTGCAGGAAGCAGCCTTCCCATTTTCTGATTGTGCTAAAAACTCCTAAATGTTAAATGTTAAAAAAAAGTTCCAAATTATGCACTATTTGTTTCCTTGCCACGTTCATTTTCAATGACTAATGAACATCAAGAGCTTGGAAATCATTTAAAGTCCACAGGTAATTACCAGAAAGTAAATTGAATTATGAGGCTATGGCTTATAATAAAATGTTTACTACATGATTCCCATTGTTACTTTCCACTGGGAATTTCTTTATAACAAAATCAATAGAAACTGTCAGTCTTGCTGGGCTATAGAAATCCAACTTTTCTGATGTTATAAGAATTATGTACTGGAAGTCAGTCGGTTGCATCCATAATAACAATGTTTATAGCCTCTGTCATGATTTTATACAGTTTTAAAGAAAATGGGTATGGTTTAAGAAAAAGATATTCAGATTTGAAATTTCTCTTCATTGAACTTCTTGATATGATTTTTAAATACACCCACACCCACACACCCACCCACCCACACCCACACACCCACCCACCCACCCGCACACACCCACACACATATGTGTGTGGGTGTGTGTGTGTGTGTGTGTGTATATTTATGGAATGAAACAAGCATTTCCATAACATAGTACAATAAAAAAGATAAGTGCACATGATTTTAGTAAGAAAATTTGATTCACAACTATATGGAACCTTTCTAGAATACTGGGCAAGCACAGGTAATCTGATTGCTACAAGTTGTCTTTACACCACAAGGAGCAATGCATCATCAGCAACAGCAATCTTAATAGAATTTTTTGTCTTGATTAAATCCCTTGGAAAGATTGGAATTTTCTTTCTCATGGGAAATGTATAACTTGTATTAGGTTCTTCATCATATGTGTCCTAAGTTTAGATAATAAATCAGACATTGCCCCACATATGTCTTTAAATCTTTCCAGAAAAGAAAAGAACATATTCTACTTACCTACTCTTCAGTTAAAAAAAATAAAGACTTGAGTGAATCCCTCCCAGATAATGCATCCTGTGTGAGCTTCATAGAATCATAAATTTAGAGTTAGATGGCACCTCACTGTCCATCTAGTCCAATCCTTTCATTTTTGAGATGAAGAAACTGAGGTCCAGAGAAGGTAAATGATTTACTATAATAATTAAATATCTCCATAATATGTTAAGATGATGATTTGCAGTATGAAAGAGTGCCTAATATTGAGAGCCTTCATAATGAGTAACATATTTCTGGTATTATATTTTAATAAATGAAGGGCCATCTGCTCACTGAAAGTAAAGAAAAGCCTTTTAGTTAAGGAGAGTAGTATGACAGAAAATAAACTAAGAATTTGTAAGAGATCACTACAGCAAATCTATTGTGAGAGTCTGTGACGAGAAAGACAAAACACGCATTAATCCAGGAGAACATGAAGATAAATTTCCTGGCTCTGCTCAACAAAATAAATGATCAATTTAATCAAGGCAACACTGAAATCAGATCCAAAAAGAAAGCAAACAAACTGCTTATTGTGTATTATGTCTTGTTATAATCCTAAATTTAGACAGCCTTAAAATGAATCTAAGGGTCAAACTACTGTAAAAATACATATGGTTTAATGGAAAGATCAAAGGAACTGGAATAGGAAATTTCAGAAATCCTAGGTTTGAGTCCTGGTTTTGCCATCTAATAGCTCTATGACTTCAGTTAAAATATTACAATATGCTCAATCTGTTCATCTATGAAGTGAGCAGATTGGACAAATTCTAAGATCCCTTCCATCTCTAATATTGTGTTTCTGTGAAATTTTTAAGTTAGGGTAATTGGCAGTGTTTTCCTACACCTTTACCTATAGTGTAATTAAGATCCAGTGTTCCAGCACAGTGCCTGGTGTATAGCAGGTGCTTAATAAATGCTAATTACTTCCTTGAAGAAATATCCATCTATGTTAAGATGTCATTACTTTGACAAAATTGGATGGAAGAATATGTCTAAGTTACTTCCTTTAAGGAAATGTAAAACATCTTTACCTAAAAGTGAACACTTTCCCAGTATGGTTTTCTACTCCAATTGTACCCTGGACACATTTGCACACATTCTTTAAAAGATAGTGTTGGAATAGAGCCAAAAGAGGGGCTAATGTAATATTTCCAGGGGTAGTGCTAGACTAGAACAGTGGGGTTTTTTTTAAATTGGATTTTTAAACAGACTAGAAATTCAGAATATCTCAGTTCTTATCTCAGATCCTGTTCTGTAACCTATCCTCTTTTGATTTAATTCCCTGATCTTTTCAATGAAAGAAGTGATTGAGTTCTAAGAAAAGTGTATGACTCTAAAATTATTAGTTGTCCAGCTTGGGCCATATTCTCTTGTGTCAGGTCTAGTAATCATTTCAGTAGCTCATTCATCAAGCATTTATTGGGTCCTCTCCATGTACCAAGGGCTAATCAAGGCATGGAGCACACTAAGACAAAAATGAAACAGTCTCAGAATTCAAAGAGCTTAGATTTGTTGTTGATGCAGATGACTTTCATGTCTGTATGTTTAGTCCTAGTCTCTCAATTGAGTTCCACTCACACATCACCTACTGCCTACTGAACATTTCTAGGTGGATGCTCTTTATGAGCTAAAACACAATATGTTAAAAACAAAATTAACTCCCCTTCCCCTGAAGCCTTTTTTTTTAAAAATTCTTCTGTTTCTTTTGAGGCTACTACTAAATGTTTAGTCACCCACAACCTAAGTCATACTCAGCTTTACCCCATTATTTATCATCATCCTGTCCACAACTACCATCCATTTAATTGCCAAGTATTGTCGATTCTACAGTATTGCTTGTGGATAATATAGTATCTTCAGAAGCAACACCCCCTTCTCTAATCACACAACTCTCACTGAATCTTGTAATAATCTCTTAGTTGGTCACCCTGACTGTAGTCTGTCTCCTACTTAGATGACAGTCAGACATCACTAAAGTAGCAGTCTGACTATACCATTTTTTCTGCTCAGAAAGCACCTAATTCCTACAAGATAAAATGCAAAGTGCTTAAGCATTTAAAACTTTTCCTAAGAATGATCCAGCTTCTGCTTCCAGATTACTGGATGTTACTTAACTTCATGTACTCTTTGTTTTACTCAACCTTGCATATATTCTGTTGGATCTATAATTTACTTCATCTTTTGTGCTTTTGTATAGGCCTATAATGCTCTTCCTCCTCACCCCTGCTTCTGAGAATCACTGGCTTACTCCAAAAGTCCACTCAATTGTAACTCACTTCATGAGACCTATCTTGTTATTCCAGTTTAGTGCCCATCTCTTCCTTTCCCCAAATTATTTATTTATGTTGTCTAGGTTTTGTTTTAATTTATTCACATTGTGTTTTCCAACAATATAAATAATATTCTTGGGGATATGGACCGTTCTTTGTTTTATCTTTGTATCTAAGAAACCAAGTACAGTATTTGGTATATATTTGGCCATTAGAAAGTGTTTGCTGCAAATTAAAACAACTCTGAGATATTACTTTACTCCTACATTATTGCCTAACTTGACAGAAGAGGAAAATTGGGACACTAATGGTTGGTGGAGTTGTGAAGTAGTGCAACCATTCTGTAGAACAATTTGGAACTATGCCCAAAGGGCATACATTTTGACCCAGCAATACCTCTACTAGATCTGTATCCCAATCAGGTCAAAAGAAAGGGAAAAGGACCTATTTGTACGAAAGCATTTATAGCAGCTCTTTTTGAGGCAGCAAAGAATTGGAAATTGAGAAGATGACCATCCTTTAAGGAACAGTTGAACAAGTTGTGCAGTGATTGTGATGGAACAGTATTGTGCTATAAGAAATAACAAGTGGCATGGTTTCAGAAAAAAACTGTGAAGCTTTACATGAAATGCTGCACAATGAAGTAAGCAGAACTATTGTACACAGTAACAGGTATATTGTAACAATGATCAGTAATAACATTATAACAATGATAACGGGAAAGGTATATCTACTGTGATCAAGACAATGATCTAATTCAATTCAAATGGACCCATGATGAAAAATGCTATCCACCTCCAAAGAGAGAATTGATTAACTTTGAGTGTTGATTGAAGCATACCTTTTTCAATTTATTTTTCTTGTTTGTTTTTTGTGGTTTTTTTCTTTTGCAACATGGCTAATATGGAAATATGTTTTTCATGACTTTGCTTGAATAATTAATATCACATTGCTTGCCATCTCAAGGCATAGGATGGGGTAGGAGGGAGGGAAAGAATTTGGAACTCAAAATTTTTTAAAAACCGAATTTTTAAAAATTTACATGCACTTGGGAAATAAATAAAATTATGCTTAAAAATAAGTGCATGCTGAGTCAATGTGTAGTGAGTAAATGTTATTTCATTTCTTCCATCCACATTCCCATCCAAGATATAAAGATGCTAACAAATACTCTGTGGAGCAGGAGTAGAGTTCGAATATCTTTGATGTATGAGTCCTAATAGAGGAGCGGGAGGAACCTTCAATACTGTGGTCTTGGAAATCAGTTCTTTTCCTGGTCATCTATTCCATCATCCCTCCTTCCACCTCTCACTCTCTGCACCCCACCCCAAAAGCTTATTTTCACCTGTCATGCTCCATGTCTAACCAGAAAATTTGGGGGGTTATTCATTTTCAGGCAGACTTCTAAGACACTTGAAAAAATTAATTGAGGAAAAGTAATTACAATGCTGGTAAATTTGCCATCTCAGAATCTTGTTGATTCAACTAGGTGACATATTGCATAGAGTATAGGACTTGAGAGTCTAATGAACACCTTAGTTCAAATTCTGCCTCAGACACTTACTAGTCATTACTCTGAGCAAGTTACACAATCCCTCTCATCTGCAATGTCCTCACTGGTAAAAGAATGAGGACAATAACACTTTATAGAGTTGTTGAGAGGATCAAATATATTTAATAAAAATTACAGCAGTTTCAGGCTTAAAAATTGGCCAAGATAAATTAACTTAAAAGAAAATCCTCCTTATAACCTGTGCCTAAATCAACCCATCATGTCCATTTTTTTTTTCCTTTTCTACACAGTGTGTCATGGAACTGGTGGTGAGAGTGAAGCTGCAGGTAGCAAGGAGAAAAAAATGTTCGCCATTAAGAGTATTGGTTGGAATATAAGCTGGAAAGGGAGGTGATTAGGGAATTCTTATCTGCTGTCTAAATTCACTTTAATTTGACATTGTGTACAGTGCAGTTATCACAGATGGTGGGTGCCAGCTGCAGAGATTTTTCACAGGGACAATCATTCATTCTCCTTCCTGTGTATATTGACTTCTTAGTGTGGGGTATTTTATTTTGTATATCTCCTGAAAATCATGTTTCCTTCCATCAGAAGATCCAACTTAAAGGATTCCTATATTTTGGTTGCACTAATCATGTTTCTTTTTGGCTTGCTGTCATTACATTATTTGTCCTTGAACTTACTGACTTGTCCAGTGTGAATCAATAATTTAATTAACTTAAAATATTATAAATGAAATCAATTAAAATTCACTGTAAAACAAGTGTTTACTATTCTAATTAGTTATAAGACAAAAAGCAAAATCCAAGAATTTTTATAGCTACAAAAGGGATTATTTAGGTAAAATTGAAATAGTTTTCTGATAGAAAACAACAAAGGATAGTATTTCACTGGGAGAAATAACTATTATGCTAAAAATTCTAGATTTGTTTTTTGTTTCACATCATAAGTTTTTAATCAACATAGTCCTACTCACACATGTGATAATGATATCAAAATCTCTAGAACACAAGCATTTATTTTCATATGAAGAAGTGAGCAAATAAATAGATGAGAGGATACCATTGGAAAATCGTAAATAACTACATGACGCTACAATGCTATTCATTGTCAGGATAATGAAGGTTTTGTGATGGACATGTTACAAACATATCTTCCAGGTTCCCAATTCAAAAGAGTTTCCCAGAGGAGGCATAATCATTTTTTTCCACTTGCTTCCCCAGTGTTATGCAGGAAAAGGTCAAAATAATCAATATGGTATTATCTTATAAAATCTCACAGGCTAGGCACTAAAAGCACTACTATCCCCATATTTAAAGTTTTGCAGATTCAATAGACAAGGAATATTTCACCAAGTTTATCAAAGATTACTGCTTGCTTAGTTCTCAACAATACCACACTTGGTGGTCAAATTATTTTTTCAATAAACAAGAAAAAAAGGCAATTAGCTTCCTGTCTTGGACTGAATCTGTTCTACCCTGAGCTTTCCAAACCACAAGGAGATCTTCCCATGGTAGTTTAAGATGTGGGATCAACTAGTCCTTACCTTTATAGCTCCTAGATGAGAAAACTCTCTAAGGGTCCCTGTACCCTAAGTTATCCCCTTACAGATCAAGGTAAATTTCCTCTGGGATCTTTTTAAAAAGGTACCCCAAATTTACCACAACATATGTTTGTCACTACAAGGTATTCATATGTGAATAATAATTTACCCAATCAGACAAGTAAGCCAAAATACTTGTGATTTCCAGGGCCTGGAAAATTTTAAGAGGTTGTTGGATTTATTGCTCCCACAATAAGACAAGAAATCTATGTATTTTTAAAAGATTTCTGCTATAAGGCAGCATATTAGTCACAAACTCCCTATTTCTCACATTAGTGCTTATACAGGATTCAATACCATCATAAACACAAGTACCTAAACACTCAGGAATCAACAAATAAAAAGTTGGAAAAATTACATCAATGGAACTGACTTACAACACATACAATATTGTACAGTATCATAATATAATTATACTGCATAATACTGCCCCTGATCACATAACCTTTCTTTCCCCACCCCCAGTCCTGGAACCACAATCAAATCAACACTGGCATCCTTCCAGGCAGCAATGTCTGAGTCTACTCCCTTATCGCTGAACATGACTGTAGGTTCTGGAGTAAAGTATCCCTCCATGGACAAGAATTCCCTATGTGTGTTGTCTCTCAATACCAAAATGAAAGATTCTTGAAGTTAGGGACTATATTTATTATTTAGATTTGTATCCTCAGTGCATGGTAATGCAGGGTACAAAGTAAGTTCATAATCTTTTTTGTTCGTTTGTTTGTTCTCTGTTCATATAACGACTTCCCTGTTCTAGGAAGTACAAAAAAAGCTAGACAGTTATTTGTCAAGAGTACTACAGAAAGGATTCACATATGGGTTTTAGGGGTTAGAAGAGATTACCTCAAAAACTCAAAGACCCCAGCCTCTGAGATAAGAACTCACCATTTGACAAAAACTGCTGAGAAAGCTAGAAAACAATATGGCAGAAACAACATTTTGCACCATATACTAAGATAAAATCAAAATGGGTACATGATTTAGATAAAAAGGATTTAGACATAATGCAAATTAGTAGAACAAGGAATAGTCTATCATATCTGTGGAGAAGGGAAGAATGTATGACCAAACAAGAGGTAGAATTATGAAATGTAAAATAGACAATTTTGATTATATTAAATAAAAAGCTTTTACACAAACAAAACCAATTAACTAAAAAGAAAACAGAAAGATGGGAAACAATCTTTATGGCAAGTGTCTCTTATAAAAGCCTAATTTCTGAACTATATAAATTTATAAAACTACAAGTCATTCCAGAAATGATAAATGGTCAAAGGATATGAACAGACAGTTTTCAGATGAAGAAATTAAACCTGCCTTGAGTCATATGCAAATACACTCTATTGGAGTTGTGAACTGATCAAACCATTCTGGACAGCAATTAGGAACTATGCCCAAAGGGCTATAAAATGTGCACATCCTTTGACCCAGCAATACCATTTCTAGGGCTGTATCCTAAACAATCATAAAAATGCAAAAATGACCACATGTACAAAAATATCGGTAGTAGCTCTTTTTGTGGTGGCGAAGAACTGGAAATTGAGGGGATGTCCATTGATTGGGGAATGGCTGAACTAGTCGTGGTATATGAATGCAATGGAACACTATTGTGCTATAAGAAATGATGAACAGGTAGACTTCAGAAAAACCTGGAAAGACTTATATGAACTGATGATGAGTGAAGTGAGCAGAACCAGAAAAACATTATACACAATAACAGCCTCTGTATACAATGACTGACTTTGATAAACTTAGCTCTTCTCAGCAATGCAAGGACCAAAATCAATTCCAAAAGACTCATGATGGAAAATGCCATCCACATCCAGAAAAAAGAAATATGGACTCTGAATGCAGATAGAAGCAGATTGTTTTCTTTTTTTTTTCTTTCTCATGGTTCCTCCCATTTGTTCTAATTCTTCTATACAACATGACTAATTTGAAAATAGGTTCAATAGGAATCTATGTGTAGAGCCCATATCGAATTGCATGTCATCTTGGTGAGTGGGAGGGGAGGAATAAGGAAAAAATTTAAAACTTATGGAAGTGAATGTTGAAAACTAAAAATAGATAATTTAACTTATTAAAAAAAAGAAATGATGAGCAAACAGACTTCAGAAAAACCTGGAAAGACATATGAACTGATGCTGAGTGAGGTGAGCAGAGCCAGTAGAACACTGTACACAGTAACAGCCACATTGTGCGATCACTGACTTTCATGGACTCAGCTCTTCTAAGCAATGCAAGGACCTAAAACAACTCTGAAAGACACATGATGGAAAATTCTATCCACATCCAGAGAAAGAAATATGGAGTCTGAATGCAGATCAAAGCATACTATTTGCTCTCTTTTTTGTTTTGTTTTTTTTTTCTTTCTCATGGCTCCTCCTATTTGTTCTAATTATTCTATTCAACATGACTAATGTGAATATATGTTTAATAGGAATGTATATGTAGAGCCTATATCAGATTGCATGTCGTCTTGGGAAGGGGAAAGAGAAGGGAGGCAGAGAAAATTTAAAACTTAAGGAAGTAAATGTTGAAAAATTAAAATTAATTAATTAATTAATAATTTAAAAACACTCAAAATCACTTTTGATTAGAGAAATGCAAATTAAAATAACCCTGAGCAAACACCTATCAGATTGGTTAATATAACAGAAAAAGGAAATGATAAATGTTGGAGAGAAGATGGGAAAATTGGGACACTAACACATTGTTGGTGTACTTGTGAACTGATCCAAACATTCTGGAGAGCAATTTGCCAAAGGGCAACTGAACTGTGCATACCCTTTGATACAACAATGCCATAACTAGGTCTATATCCTAAAGAGAACATGAAAACGGGAAAAGGACATGCTTTAAAAATATAGCAACTCTTCTTATGGTAGCAAAAAAACCCTAGAAATTGAGGGGCTCTCCATCAATTGAGGAATGGTTGAACAAGCTGTTGTATATGAATATAATGCAATGCTACTGTGAAACTTTTAAAAGGATGAGTGGCAGATTTCAGAAAAAAAAAAAAAAGAAACCGGAAAGACTTACATGAACTGCAAAGTGAAATGATCAGAAGCAGGAGAACATTGTACCCAGTAACAGCAACATTGTGTGATAAATACCTTTGAATGACTGGGCTTTTCTCAGCAATACAATGATCTAACACAGTTTCAAAAGAGTCATGCTATGGAAAATGCTGTATACAACCAGAGAAAGAACTGGTGGATTCTGAATGCAGATCAAAACATACTATTTTTACTTTATTTTTTCTTCCTTTTGGTCTGTTTCTTCTTTCACAACAGTGACTAATAAGAAAATATATTTTACATGATTGCACATATAAAACCTATATCAAATTGCTTACCACGTTAGTAAGGGGAAAAGAGAAGGAGGGAGAGACAAAAATTTGGAACTCAAAATTCTGTAAAAATGAATGCTAAAAATTGTCTTTATATATAATTGGAAAAAAATGCAATAATAATATTAAAACCCTTAAAAAGGCATAGCCTACCTCTTAAATCTTTTCTACCTCTGAAATTATTTAAGAAATGATCGGGGTGGGTGGGGCAGAGCCAAGAAGGCGGCTGGAAAGCAGGGAATAGCGTGAGCTCCCTGCCAGGTCCCTCCAAAAACCTATAGAAGATAGCTCTGAACCAATTATAGAACTGAAGAACCCACAAAATAGCAGAGGGAAGCAGGGCTCCAGCCCAGGAAGCCTGGATGGTTGCTGGGTGAAGTCTGTCCCTCACGGAGCTGGGAGTGGAGCAGAGCCCAGCGTAGGCCAGGTGGACCATACCAGACCAGGAGCCAGGCAGAGTGGGCCTTAGCACCCTGAATCAGTGAGCTGTGGCAGTTGCCAGATTTCTCAACCCACAAACACCAAAGACAACAGAGAAGAACTGCAGAACTCACAAAATAGCAGAGGGAAGCAGGGCTCTAGCCCAGGATAGCCTGGATGGTCTCTGGGTAAGGTCTATCCCACACAGAGCTTGAAACAGGGCAGAGCACAGCATGGGCGGCATGGACCAACCAGACCAAGAGCTGGGCAGAGCTTGCTCCTGAGCCCTGAATCAGTGAGCTGCAGCAGTTACTAGACTTCTCAACTCACAAACACCAAAGACAACAGAGAAGGTTAGTGGGAAAAGCTGCTAGGGACAGGGTGGTAGAGTTTGAGGTTCAGCCACCACCCCAGGGGCAGCAGAGGTAGGACAGCTATAGAACTACAGCTG
>JAQQSZ010003631.1:0-14392 GCA_028646595.1 Phalanger gymnotis
CCCCCATTTTCATTTCTATTGTAAAAGGTCTTCCTTGCTTGGCTCTTTTTTCAGAAAAATCACTAGCCTGTCCTACCTCTCCCTTCCTCTTCTTCCAATGCATCCTTTTCTTGCTCCTTCACTTTTTTGTATCATTCCAACAGAATCAGTTCACTCATGCCCTCTATCTTTGTAGACCCCCAATAACAATAAGGTTATTAGGAGTTATAAATATCACAATCCTATATAGGAAAAGAAACAGTTTAAACATATCAAGTCCCTTATGATTTCTCCTTCATGTTTACCTTTTTATGCTTCTCTTTAAAAAAAAGTCTTTGAAAGTTAAATTTTCTATTGAGCTCTGATTTTTCCATCAGGAATGGTTAAAATTTATTTATTTCATTAAATATCCATTTTCTTCCCGACAGAGTATGCTCAGTTTTGCTGCGTAGGTTATTCTTGGATAGAATCCTAGGTCCTTTGCATCCCTGGATATAATATCCCAAGCCCTCTGTTTCTTTAACACGGAACATGATGAACCTTGTGTGATTTTGCCTCTTGTTCCACAATGTTTAATTTGTTTCTCTCTTCTGCCTTCTTTTCTCCTTGCCCTGGGAGCTCTGGAATTTAGCTATAATATTCCTGAAATTTTTCATCTTGGGACCTCCTTCAGGAGGTGATCAGTGCATTCTTGTTATTTCTGTTTTGCCCTCTGGATCTAAGACATCAGGGTGGTGTTCCTTGATAATTTCTTGAAAAATGGTATTTATCATGGCTTTCAGGTAATCCAATAATTCTTAAATTATCTCTCCTTGATTCATTTTCTAGGTCAGTTGAATTTAATGAAATATTTCACATTTTCTTGTTTTTATTTTATTTTTTATTTTGTTTTATTGTTTATTTTTTATTTTATCATTTTTATTTAATATTTTAGTTTTCAACATTGATTTCCACAAGATTTGGAATTACAAAATTTCTCCCCACTTCTACCCTCCCCCCCACTCCAAGATGGCATATATTCTGATTGCCCCATTCTTCAGTCAGCCCTCTCTTCTGTCACCCTACTCCCCCCATCCTTTTTCCCCTTACTTTCTTGTAGGGCAAGATAGATTTCTGTACCCCATTCCCTATATATCTTATTTCCCAGTTGCATGCAAAAACAACTTTTTTGAGCATCTGCTTTTAAAACTTTTACTTCTAAATTCTCTTCCCTCTTCCCTTCCCACCCACCCTCCTTAAGCAGGCAAGCAATTCAACATAGGCCACACATGTATCATTATGTAAAACATTTCCACAATATTCATGTTGTGAAAGACTAACTATATTTCCCTCCCTCTCCTCTTGTCCCCCTTCATTCAGTTTTCTCCCTCAACCCTGTCCCTTTTTGAAAGTGTTTGCTATTGATTACCTCCTCCCCCTATCTGCCCTCCCCTCTATCATCCCCCCCTTTTCTATCTCCTTCCTCCTTCTTTCCTGTGGGGTAAGATACCCAATTGAATGTAAATGTTATTCCTTCCTCAGGTCAAATCCAATGAGAGCAAGATGCACTCTCACTTGCTTTTCCAAATCCTTTTTGGAGTTCTTCCATGGCCTGAGACCAATTCATATTTTTCTTGGAGGCTTTTGATGTAGGCTCTTTGACTTTGTTGACTTCTTTTGGCTTTTTGTTTTGATCTTCTTTGTCACCAAAAAAAGATTCTAGAATCTGAGTCTGAGTCTGTGTCTGTGTCATTTTTCACTGTCTGGACATATTCCCAGCCAACTCTTTGATCCTTTGTGCTTTTTGTCAGGGTATGACTGCTTGTAGAATAGACAGTACTTTGTCCCTAGCTTTAGGGGCTGCGCTTCTGTTTTCAGAGTTACTTCTACTCTACTGTCACTGAAAGTTCTGCCACAGCAGCCTTCCTCCTCCCCCAAGAAATATCCACCAGTATCGTGACCCATATCCAAGCAGGGCACAGCAAGAGAACCTGCCTCTGTGCCAGCAAAGCCCTCCTTGCACTTCTGCTTTCATCTTCTGCTTGATTCCTCCCACCATGTGAGCCAGGGACTTGGGAAGCAGGTGATGCTGGAGCTCTGGAAGCAGCCACAGAAGCTTCCTGCTGCTGCCACCATGACCATACCACCTCTGCCACCCCCAGGGCTGGGGCCAGATCCAGTCTCTAACCCGATCCAGAAATTTTCCCACTAACCTGCTCTGTGGTCTTTGGCATTTGTAGGTTGAGAAGTCTGCTGACTGCCACAGCTCAATGATTCATAGCCCTAAGGCCTGCTTTGGCCAACTCTTGGTCTGGTCCTTCCTGGTGCAGCCTATGCTGGGCTGCACTCCACTCCCAGTACCATGAGATAGACCCTTCCCAGTTACCATCCAGGCTCTCCCGGGCTGGAGCCCTGCTTCCCTCTGCTATTTTGTGGGTTCTACACCTCTAGAATTTGTTCAGAGTCATTTTTACAGGTGTTTGGAGGGATTTGGGGGAGAGCTTAAGCAAGTCCCTGCTTTCCAGCTGCCATCTTGGCTCTGCCCCCTAAAAAAAACCTGTTTTATTGTTTCTTGATGTCTCATGAAATTATTTGCTTCCATTTGACCAATTCTAATTTTTAAGGAATTATTTTCTTCAGGGAGCTTTGGTACATCCTTTTCTATGTAGTCATTTATGCTTTTTAAATGATTCCTTTCTTCAGTGAATTTTTGTACCTCCTTTTCTAGTTAGTCTGTTCTGCTTTTTAAGAAGTTTTTCTCTTCAGTGGATTTTTGTGCCTGTTTTACTATTAGGTGAATTCTGTTTTTGAAATGTTGTTTTCTTTAATTTTTATGCTTCTTTTAGCTAATTCTTAATTCTTTTCCCATAATTTTCTTGGATCACTCTCTTTTCTTTTCACAATTTTTCCTCTGCCCCTCTTGTTTTTTTCTTTAACTTTTCCACGAATTCTTGTTGAGCTTGGATCCAATTAGAACTTTTCTTTGAACCTTTTTTTTTTTTGCTCTTTTCATGCTGTTGTCTTCTGTGTTTCTGTCTTGGTATCCTCTAAAACCATAGTAACCTAATAGTCAAATGTTTTTTTTTTTTTGCTATAAGCTCATTTCCATCCCGTTTTTTACTTTTAATTTTATGTTAAAGTTGGACTCTGCTCACCTAGGGGTGGGAAGACACTGTCCTAAGCTTCAGGCTTTTCTGTGTTCCTGTTCTCAGACCTTATTCAGCAGGAGTCTTCAAATTTTCAGTGCTTCTAAAGCAGTAAGCTCTTGTGGGAGGTGTGGTCATTGCTCGCCTGGAGTGCACTCTGGTGTTTACCCAGGAAGAGGCCCTGTTTCCCTGCAGTCACAAGTGCTACCTCTCCTCTTGGCCCTGGAACTGTGATCAGGTTCCCTGTTCTACTGTTACCACAAGTGCGACCTCTCCTCTCAGTCCTGTCACTGTGACCGGGTCTTCTGTTCCTCGATAGCTGCATGTGTTGGTGCTCCTCTCTGCCTTGAAAGTGTGATCAAAGTCCCTGCTCCCTGGTGACCAACCACCAGTGCTCCCCTCTGCCTGAGAACTATGACCCAGAACTGTTTACTGGCAATAGAGTTGCCAATCAGCACCACTTGCACCCAGTGTCAGCAAAGAATCCCCTTTTTCTGACCAGCTGTCTGGCCTTCTTACCATCTGTAGGCTGAGAGCTTCCAAAACTACTGCCACTACATTCATGCACTCTGACAGGCCTCCACCTCAGGGTCACAGACCCTTCTTACCAACCTCCTAAGTTGTCTTAGACTGGAAAAATGTCTCACTCCAATCTTTTCTTCACTCTGCCACTCCAAAATTTGATTTGAGGTATTATTTTAAAATTGTTCAGAGGGAAATGTTGAAAAATTTCAGCTGGGTTGCTGACTTTACTTCACCATCTTGGCTCCCAATTTAACTGTTACTAATAGGAAAGAGCTGGTTGCTTTTGGCCTCTAGCAAATCATACAGCCTCCCTAAGATTGTTTCCTCATTTGTGAAATGAGACTGTTGGACAAAATAGACTTTGCAGTCCATGACATCTTTGTGTTTATTAGTGTATGAACAGATGTAAATATAAGAGATATGTTTGATCATCCAACCAACTCTGAATATATCCATCTTCTCCACAATAATATGAATTAACTTACCAAACACTTTACTAATATCTAAGTAAAGTGGAACCTAAAAAATCTTGGTACCTGGGTTGTTTCCAGGAATATGGAGGTGATAGTCCCATTCTACTTTGCCTTCTTCAGACCTCATCAATAGTAGTCTGTTCAGTTCTGGGTGTTATGGTTTGTGGGAAAAAGCAAGAAAAGTCTATTATCTCTTCCATACGATAGCTCTCCAAATACCTGACTGAACCTATCATGTTCCCCTTGAATTTTCTATAGAATAAACAATTCCTTCTTTGGATCCCTACATGGCAAGGCCCTTCACTTACCCCCCTTAGTTGTCTTTCTCCTTGATGTTCTCTAGATGATCAATGTTCCTTCTAATATCTTTGTTTGAAGATGTCTTTTTAAATCATAAATTATTTGATGAGTTCTCTATTAATTCATTTCAGACAACTCCTTTTATATTCCTCATCAGCACTGTTTCTCATTGTGCCTTCAGAATTGCATTCTTTTAGACATCTCTAAATCCTTTGAAATTCTTTGCAGTATTTGAATGCAGGGAATCCTACCCATCTTTCCACTAAATTCTCTGAAATCTGCTCAATCCAAATATATAATGCATGGCAGGCTATGCTAACCTTCCTTTTCTTCTATCATAAACTCTAAGAAGAAATGGTCACTGTACCCCAAGGTTCTCATCCTTTCTGAATCGAGAACCTGTATCTTCTCTTTACTAAAAATAGGACACAAAATAGAAGTCTCTTTCTTTCCTTTACCATTTGAAGAATTCAATTATCACTAAAGCAAGTCAAGAATTAATTAGTTGATCTGCTAAATGTTAATTGGATATATTAACATACAAGTCCACAGCCCTGGTTTAAGCCTTCTCCAGTCGCCCAGAAATAAGGAGCAATAGCAGGCCAAAACTGATCCAGACCCAGTGCCCACTGGGAGGGGAGGGGGACATACCTGCAACACTGCCCATCCCACACCACCACAAGATGAGCAGAAAAGAGTTATTAAGGGCTTACACTCCTGGTTTGTGCCCAGCAAAAACACCCTTTAGAGATACTGTAAGCTTTATTTTTCAAATGCCACCCAGTACAATCTCTATGGCTAACGATGTGCCACTACATGTTTCTCTCTCTACCCCTGTATTAGTTAAATGACAAACATACTGGAGAAAACTATCCCTAATCTTCATTTGTTGTACGTTCGTACTTATCCTCTTCAAGGCTATTCCTTCTACAATCCACTGCAATGCTACTTACTTATTCTACTGTGACCTATGGAATTCCTGTTCCATAGTTTACAAGTGTCCCGTTGTCTACTATTTCTTTATCTCATACTCTTTTATTCTACTGTTCCTCACTGAGCCCTGGCTTACCCCTAATGACAATATATCTTTGGCCTTTCCCTCAACCACTGGATGTGACTTCATCTAAGGTACTTTGCCCAAAAAACACACAGTGGTCTTAAAGGAGGAGTTGCAATAGTCCTTCAGGTCTTTGGCCACTTCCAGATTCTCCCATAACTATCATTACTCCTCAGTCTATTGTCCTTTGAAATTCACAGTACCAGCTTTTGCTACTCCAGATTATGGCCACAACTTTACACTACCCCCAAAATCATCTTCCTCTACTTCAAGTAATTCAGCACTTGTCCCGCAATCTTTCCTTTTCTCCTCTAATTCTTGCTACTATACTAGGGAACTTCAATATCCATGCTGATGCTTTTTCAAATTTCCTAACCTCCCAATTCTTCAGTCTCCTTAAATCCCATGATCCCATGACCTCCTTTTTCAGTCTTCAACAATTGTTAGGAATATTCACACATTAGAGCTTACCATTATCCACAAACCTTTCACATCTCTAATTAAAAATTCTGACATTCTTCTATCTTACTATAATCTACTCTCATGACATTTCTCTCTATGCCTAATCCCTTCCAAATTCATTTTTTTACCCTCATTAAGACCTGAAATTCACCCATCCATCATTACTTTAAGCTCAGCCACATCCCTTTATTCACTTCACCTTCCTCCCTTTTTAATCTTGATCCTTTAGCTAGGAAATTTATCTTTACACTGGCCTCTACTCTTTAATCCCTTGCTTCCTTGCTCTCACTCACTGCATCTTTTTCTCTTCAACTCCAATTTATAAGCTGATGAACAGAGTTGGCAGAAGTTATATAATGTCCTCAATGGGTACATTATAAACTTGTTTTCCAAATTTGACTTGACCTTAACTACAGCAAGCAAATGCTTTTATTCCTCTCTAATTATTTTTACTGTCTCACTAATACACACACACGCACACACACACACACACACACACACACGCACACATATACTTTTCCAAACCTTCTCTTCTTTTTTCTAGCCATCCACATCATCCCATCCTCCTTCTCTCTGAATTGAACACTTTATCCCTTACTTTTCTGAGAAAAATGAGGTCTTTCAATATGAACTCACACCTATTCCCTTTTCTACATCTCCAAATCCCTTAATATCACTCCTCACTCTCTCCTCATTTCCCTGACTCTGACATTGAGGAAGGCTTTTTTCCTTGCCAAGATGAACCCCTCCACATGCAAACTGGAACCCATTCCCTCCCAGTTTGTACAGCAGATTGAATCCTCAACCAACCCTGCTCTTTCTTCCACCTCTCCCTATCATCTGGTTCCCATCCATGTTCTTCAAAAATCAAGCATGCCCAAGTCTCCCCACCTTTAAAAAAGCATTCAATAGTCTGTACTATCTGATTATCTGACATGTACACACACATATCTGACATGTGCATATATGCATATACATATACCTGATATATCTTTTTATATGTGTATGTACTACCCTCTGTCACTGGATATCCTCTGGAATTTTGTGACACTATTCTCTGTGTTTCTCCTCCCATCTGTCTAACCTTTTTTGGTTTGATTTGCTGATTCACCATCCAGTTTATGTCTCATAATTGTGAGTCTTCCCTAAATCTCTCTCTTGGGCCTTCTAATATTTTCTCCACATGTTTTCTCTTGGTGACCTCATAAGTTCACATGGGTTTAAGTATCATCTCTATGATGATGATTCATTTATATATATTATATACATATATGTATACACACACACAGAGAAAGAGGGACAGAGAGGGAGAGAGAGAGAGAGAGAGAGAGAGAGAGAGAGAGAGAGAGAGAGAGAGTGAGGCTCAGTCACTCTTCCCCGAGCTTTAATCTCACAAAAGCACTCAAGCTAGATGTCTTGGGGACATCTAAAATTAACATTTCCAAAAGAGAACTCATGTTTCTCCTTTTTCCTTGCCAAAGCAAAACCCTCTGCATACACAAATGATCCTATTCACTTAAATCTTCTTCTGCATATTGCTCCCTAATATCATACCTACTCTCACACTAGTCTTCAAATTCTACCCATTTACTGGTTATTTCCCTACTCATTACAAATATGCTGATTTCTCCTCTATCCTTAAAAAATGCTTGATCCATCCATCACTGCTAATTATTATCTTATAGCTCTCCTTTTATCACTCATCTCCTTGAGAATGTTGTTTAAAATTAGGGCCAACGCCCCCCTTTACTTTCACTTTCTTTAAAATATTTTGAAGCTTGACTTCTGCCATTATCATTTAACTGAATCCCCAAAGTTACCAATGCTCTTTTAATTGACAAATCTAATGACCTTTTATTTCTTTTAGTTATCAACTTTCTTGACCTCTCCATATCCTTCAAAACAATTGATTATCCTTTTCTTGAGAGTCTCTTCTTGCTAGATCTTATTGCACTACTCTCCCTGATTCTCTTTGTACCTCGTCTGACCACTCCTCAGTCTCTTTTGTTGGATCTTCATCCAAGTCACATCTGATTACTGTGGGTGGCTCAAAAAGCTCTTTCCTGAGCCTTCTCTTACTTTCCAATGATGTTTCATATGTTGATCTCATCATCTTCCATTGATCTGATTATCAACTCTGTGCAGATGATTCTCAGATCTAGTTATTTATCTCTAATCTATCTCCTGATCTCCAAGCTCATATGTCCAACTTCCTATCAGTCATCTCAAACTAGATATCTTGTAAAATCCTAAACTCAATATGTACAAGAACTTATCTCTCCCACAAAAAAACCTTCTCCTTTTCCTAACTTCCCTATTAGGGTCAAGGGCAACACCATCCTTCTGATCGCCCAGAATCAAAACCTAGGTATTCTCGTTGACTCCTCACTCTCTCACCCCACCCCCGTATTCAGTCAGTGGCCAAATATTGCAGTTTCTTTCTCCATAATATCTCTCATATATGACCCCTTCTGTCTCTTCACACAGGCAGCATCATAGTTCAGGCCCTCATCCCCTCTCACCTAGATTGTAACAATGGTCTTTTAATTAGTTTCCTTCCCTCAAGTTTCTCTTCATTTCTGTCCACCCTCTGTACTGCAACCACATTGTTTCCTTGAGCAAAGATGTGAACATGTTGTTCACCTACTAAGTCAATTCTAACGACTCCCTTATTGCTTCTAGGATTGAAGATTAATTCCTGTTTAGCTTTTAAAACCCTGCAACTTGCTTCAACCTTGTTTTCCCACTCATGGAATGTTACTCCCTCACCCATTTCAATGATCCAACCAAACTGGATCAACTACTATGTACCCTCTCCAATCACCATGCCTTTCTACTTGCCATTCCCTATACCTGAAATATATTTCCTTCTCATTCTCACATCGTAGAAGAAAGTATCTCTTCATTCAAGATGTAGCTCAAGTATTACTTTTTACAAGTATGAATCTTTTCTTGATCACCCTGTATTGAGTGCCTTCCCTCTCATACACCACGTTATGTTTAACACCTTTGCATTTATTCTTTTTGTATTTAATGGTGGGATGGGCCAATGAAGGAGCAGTACTTGAATGATGTGCAGATATTGATTGCCTAGTTCCAGTCTTTACAGAATGCACAGATATTTCCCTGACTAGTTCCAGTCAAAGTAACATTTGGAAAGTTCAGGTGGAGAGGACATGAGGCAATTTCTACCCATGATTGACTAAGGGGATAGAGGTCTAATTGACTAAGGAGCCAGATGGATTGATGATGCTGGAGGTGCTGAATGAGAGGTATCAGGATATTAATGGACCATCCAGGCTATCTTTCAGCATTTTGTACTTCCTAGCAGTGAATGAGGCAAGATATACTGGGGTATGTCAACTGAAGGGAAGAGTGTCTGCCCTATCTCCCATATGGATACAATTTGTCTAATGATAGATGCTGCCTCTGTTACTTTTGTAATTGTTCCTCCTAGATCTTAGGTAAATGAGCATCTAGTTTTTTTGAGTGGTGTCCCAAAGAAGCAGAAAGATAGCAACACCAGTAAAAAAAAAGCTTGTTTTGACAGACTGTCCTTTGTTCTCGTGGGTAGCTTGGAGGTCAGTAAAAGTACTTTCAAAATCCCTAAAAGCAATCCTAGCCACTAAGGTCTTCCTTTTCAACTCTGGGCCCAGCTTATTATCCATTTGTTCACCTTCCCCTATAATTAATTAGAGACTATGATATGAGGGTGGAAGCGTGGTAGGAAAAAATATGATATAATAATTATTGAAAATGCTTTCCATTTTTTTCTGTTTATCATCTTTTGTTTTCACTTTTATCCTTAGATGCTTATTGGTATGATGAAGCTTAGTTGAATGTCTTACCAAGCTTTCTGTTGATTGGTTTTAACTAATCACTGCTTTTCTCTGCTTAATGATATTATATTGATCATAAATATTCATTATCTTTCTCTGTAAGATTTTCAGATGAATTTGTCATGCATTCTATTACCATTATTGGTCATTTCTCTCTTTTTATAATTGTCAAATGTTTTCTGACTAAGCTTTTTCCTCTGGACTCTTGATCTCCTCATTGTAGCAAATAATTTATGTAGGTTTAACTTCTGGATAAAAATATTATGGTCAATGTCAATGTCATTTTTGTTGTCTATTTCCTGCTATTTTTTTCATTTTCAATAACAAGTATCACTAATTCAGGGTTAAATTTCAGTTGTATCTCATGTCTTTTTCTCATGACCATTCTTTCTTCTCGTTTATTATAAATTCTGAAAAGTTGATGTCTGAATAAATATAGACACATTTCAGAGTTAAGACTCATGTTCAAGATAAATCTTTTCCTGTCTGATAAAGTGTAGTTAATTTTATTCAGTGTATATTGTTTGGTGCTTGCCATTTCCAGTACCTACCAATTATTTTATTTAAGCGTTTATGACATAGAAGAATGAGGAGTCTGCTCAATCTAAGTCTTTGTCCTCTCATTTATTTTTCCTGAATCATTCTTTCCAATAAAAATATCCTCATCCTCACTTTTTCCTATCTTTTCTTCGAAGTGACAAAGAATTGGAGGTTATGCTGACATAATTTGGATCACTGCTTTATTTTTTTTTTAATTTCCAAGTTTTAAAGATTTAGAATTGGAAGGAAATTCAATACCCTCAGCTTATAGATGATGACAGAGAGGTTAAGTGACTTGCCTAGAGTCACACAACAATTGAGTGTCTGGGGGAAGATTTAAAGGTAGATCTTTCTTTTATAAAGAGATTGTTTTATTTTTAGTTTACAACACTTAGTTCTACATGTTCTTGAGTTTCAAATTTTCTTCCCTTCCTTCCCTTTCCCCTCTCCCCCAAAACGGCATGCAGTCTGATATAGATTCTACATAAACCTTCACATTTAACTTATTTATGCAATAGCCAAGTTGAAAAGAATAATTATGACCAATGGAATGAATGATGAGAGAGAAGAAACAAAACCAAAAAAGAAGAGAAAAAAAAGAGCAAATAATTTGCCTCAGTCTGCATTCAGACTCCATAGTTTTTTCTTTGGATGTAGCTAGATTTTTCCATCATGAATACTTGGGAGTTGTCTTTGAACCTTGTATTGCTGAGGAGAGCCAAGTCTATCAAAGTTAGTCATCACAGAATCAATATGTGTGTGATTGTGTGCAATGTTCTCCTGGTTTCTGCTCCTCTCTCACTCAGCATCACATTATGTAGGCCTTTCCAGGTTGTTATGAAGTCTGTATCTTCCCCATTTCTTATAGCACAATAGTATTCCATTACATTCATATATCCCAACTTGTTCAGCCATTCCCCAGTTGATGGGCATCCCCTTGATTTCCAATTCTTTGCCACCACAAAAAGATCTGCTATAAATATTTTTGTACATACAGGTCCCTTTCCCACTTGTGTGACTTCTTTGGAACATAGCATTAGGAGTGGTATTGCTGGGTAAAAGGGTATGCACATTTTTATAATCCTTTGGGCATAATTCCAAATTGCTCTCCAAAATGGCTGGCTCTGTTCACAACTCCACCAACAATATTTTAATGTTCCAATTTTCCCACATCCTCTCCAGCATTTATCATTTTCCTGTTTTGTCATGTTAGCCAATCTGATGGGAGAGATGTAGTATCTGAGAGTTGTTTTGATTTGCATTTCTCTAATCAATAGTGATTTAGAGCATTTTTTCATATGCCAATGGATATCTTTAATTTCTTCCTCTGAAAACTACCTGTTCATTTCTCAATTGGAGAATGGCTTTTATTCCTATAAATTTGGCTCAGTTCCTTGTATATTTTTGACACGAGGCCTTTATCAGAGACACTAATTGTAAAGATTTGCTCCCAATTTTCTGCTTCCCGCACAATATTTGTTGCATTGGCTTTGTTTATACAAAAACTTTTCAGTTTAACATAATCAAAATTATCCATTTTGCATTTTGTAATGTTCTCAGTCTCTTGTTGGATCATGAATTCTTCCCTTTCCCATAGATCTGATAGGTAAACTATTCCCTGCTCTCCCAGATTGCTTACAGTAACAACCTTTATTCCTAAATCATAGAGCCATTGTGACTTTACTTTGCTATACAGTGTAAGATATTGGTCTATGTCCAGTTTCTGCCATACCATTTTCCAATTTTCCTGGCAGTTTTTGTGGAATAGCGAATTCTTAGCCCAGAAGCTGTATTCTTAGGGTTATCAATAGTAGATTACTTTAGTCGTTGACTTCTCTGTCTTGTGTGCCTGACCTATTCCACTGATTTACTACTCTATTTCTTAAACAGTACCATGTAGTTTTGATAACTACTGCTTTATAGTACAGTTTGATATCTGGTATGGCTAGGCCACCTTCCCTAGCATTTCTTTTCATTAACTCCCTTGATATTCTGGACTTTTCGTTCTTCCATATGAATTTTGTTATTTTATCCAGCTCTGTAAAATAATTTTTGGTAGTACCATTGGTATGGCACTGAATAAATAAATTAATTTAAGTAAAATTTGCATTTTTATTATATTAGCTCAGTCTAAACACGAGCACGTGATATTTTTTCCACTTATTTAGATCTGACTCTATTTGTGTGAGAAGTGTTTCATAATTTTGTTCATATAGGCCCTGGGTGCATCTTGGCAGGTAGACTCCCAAACATTTTATACTGTCTACAGTAACTTTAAACGGAATTTCTCTTTCTATCTCTTGCTGTTGGGCTTTGTTAGTAATATATAGGAATGCCAAGGATTTATGTGAGTTTATTTTATATCCTGCAACTTTGCTAAATTGTTTATTATTTCAAGCAGTTTTTTTACTTGCATCTCTAGGATTCTCTAAGTAAATCATCATATCATCTGCAAAAAGTAATAATTTAGTTTCTTCTTTGCCTATTCTAATTCCCTCAATTACTTTTTCTTCTCTTAGTGCTAAAGCTAACATTTCTAGTACCAAATTGAATAATAAGAGTGAAAATGGACATCCTTGTTTCACCCAAATCTTCTTGGGAATGCATCTAGCTTATCCCCATCACATATAATGTTTGCTGGTGGTTTTAGGTAGATGCTATTTATAATTTTAAGGAAGACTCCATTTATTCCTGTGCTTTCTAGTGTTTTTAATAGGAGTGGCTATTGTTTTTTTTTCCCAAAGGCTTTTTCTGCATCTATTGAGATAATCATATTGTTTCTGCTGGTTTTGTTATTGATATGATTAATTACGCTGATAGTTTTCCTAATATTGCACCAGCCTTGCATTCCCGGGATAAATCCTACCTGGTCATAGTGTATTATTCTCCTGATGAGTTGCTGCAATCTTTTTGCTAATATTTTATTTAAAATTTTGTATCAATGTTCATTAGGGAAATTGGTCTATAATTTTTTTTTCTCTGTTTTGACTCTTCCTGGTTTAGGTATTAGCACCATATTTGTGTCATAAAAAGATTTTGGTAGGACTCATTCTTTGCCTATTTTCCCAAATAGTCTATAAAGTATGGGAATTAATTGTTCTCTAAATGTTTGATAAAATTCACATGTAAAACCATCTGGCCCTGGAGATTTTTTCACTTGCTCAATTTCTTTTTTCTGAGATGGGGTTATTTAGGTAATTTATTTCTTCTTTTAACTGGGCAATTCGTATTTTTGTAAATTTCCCTAAGGTTATCAACTTTTTGAGCAGACAATTGTGAAAAATAATTCCAAATTATTGTTTTAATTTCTTCTTCATTGGAGGTGAATTCACATTTTTCATTTTTGATACTGGTAATTTGGTTTTCTTCTTTCTTTTTTTAATCAAATTGACCAAGGGTTTATCAATTTTATTGGTTTTTTCATAAAACCAGCTCTTCGTTTTATTAATTAGTTCAATGATTTTCTTGATTTCAATTTTATTATTCTCTCATTTGATTTTCAGTATTTCTAATTTGGTATCTAATTGGGGATTTTCAATTTGTTCTTTTTCTAGCTTTTTCATTTGCATGCCCATTTCATTGATCTCCTTTTTATCTATTTTATTCGTATAAGCATTTAGAGATATAAAACTTCCCTTAATAACTGCTTTTGCTGCATCCCATAAGTTTTGGTATGTTGTCTCATTATTGTCATTCTCTTGAATGAAGTTATTAATTGTTTCTATGATTTGTTCTTTGGCCCATTCATTCTTTAGGATTATTATTTAGTTTCCAATAAATTTTTAGTTTATCTTTCCATGGTCCTTTATTACAAATAATTTTTACTACATCATGTTCTGAAAAGGATGCATTGACTATTTCTGCCTTTCTGCAGTGGATTGTGAGGTTTTTATGCCCTGGTGCATGGTCAGTTTTTGAGTATGTGCCATGTACTGATGTGAAAAAGTACATTCCTTTTTATCTCCTTTCAGTTTTCTCCAGAGGTCTGTCACATCTGCCTTTTCTAGAATTCTATTCACCTCCTTAACTTCTTTCTTGTTTATTTTGAGGTTGGATTTGTCAAGTTCAGAGAGGGGGAGATTGAGGTCCCCC
>JAQQSZ010003632.1:0-14392 GCA_028646595.1 Phalanger gymnotis
TGCTAGCCAGATTGTGGAAACAGCAGGTCATTCGCTGCCTTAATGAATTTATTTGATTGTTTGATAGCATTGGAGTGAAGGAGGGAAATAGAACTCTCTCATTGTTTTCCTCTCCATCATCCCAAAACCTCCACCAGAAAAATAAAAAATTCAATAAAATATTCACCAACAAAAATCAGCCCTGTAATCTCCTTGCTGAGCAAGAAAATTGTACAAATGGTCTGGGAACTTCCAGGGATGTCCTGGTAAACATTTAATACAGGCTTTCTGGGGGCGGGGGTGGGGGAAGTGTTTCAACAATCCAGCTAGCAGCTTCTGTGGGGGTGTAGGATCCACCAACAGCCAGCACCCAGAAAGCTGCCAACAGCACAGGTTCTTTTGATCTGCTTAACTAAGGAAAGCAAGGTGAAGGAGTTTGACAAGCTTACTTTAATTCAGCATACAAATATCATTCACTTAGTTCAGGGTAAAAAGGCAGCACCCTGAACTTCAGAACAAAATACAAACAAATCACAAACACCAACAGACAGATCTTGTCTGATTCAAATCCCAATACATAGTTACCAGAGTTTAACAAAGTCTCAGCATCCGGGTTACAAGCTGGATGGCCCTTAGCTACAGCTGCCTGGAGTCTCTGCATCAACACCATCACTAGCGAGAGCCCTAAACCAATTACAAACAGACAGACCCAATACAATTCATAGTTACGAACATCTAGGTTCAGCCCGGGAGCTCAGAACAAGGGCTGGCCCAGAGTCACATGCGCCACCATGGCTGTGGGTAAGAGCTCCAAAAAAGAGAAGGCCAACACCTGGTTTTATAGCTTTTTCAGCTTCAGGGGTGAGTCACACATGCCACTCACCCATGTGACCCAAAATCGTCACAAAGAAGCAACTTAAACCCACGTGGTCCAAAAGCCTCTGATGTCCTAAACCTATCCCTCAAACTCATTTGTAAACTAGGCCCTCCCCTGAGTTAGCCCCACCTTGGGCCCCACCTTAGTTACCAATCCACACCCACATAGATTTTATACCTAATAGGGGTTTGGGCCTGGTGCTTAGCACCTAGTAAGGCTCAATGAAATACACTGAATTACTCAAAGGAAACAAACCAAACTTTTCAAGGGCACTTGTTGAGCCAAGTGCTAAGAACTCATTTTGCTTACCAACACAGGAAGTACCACACGTAAGATGAACTTGCATCAGTAATGTTTTCTCTGCTATTTTCTTAAGTCTACACCAGGGGTGGGGAATCTGCAGCCTCAAGGCTACATGTGGCCTTCTAGGTCCTCAGATGTGGCCTTTTGACTGAGTCCAAGTTTTACAGAACAAATCCTTTTATTAAGGGCATTTGTTCTGTGAAGTTTGGGTTCAATCAAAAGGCCTCACTTGAGGACCTAGAAAGCCACATGTGGCCTTGAGGCTGCAGGTTTCCCACCCCTGGCCTAGGCAATTTAAAAAACCCTGATAAATCAAACTATGATATATAGCATTTACCCATTCCAGAGGTATAAATGCTCCTACTGAAAATTTAATAATAAATCTGTGGTTGACCCGGTTTGAGCTGGCTCCAGCAGATCCCTTGTTCTGAACTTCTCTCTAACAATATATGGTTCATGGTTTGCTCCCATCTAGATAAATGCAGGAATATCTGAATTTAACTAATTTCTTGCTTCCTCCTACAGATATTTATCTTCATTCACTGCAAGAAAACAAGACTACCAGTGAGTACCTTGAATATAAGGCATATTTATTCACAATATATAAGGTTATGGATAGGGTTTACCTCTAAGTTGGGAAGCAAGATTGTTCTCCTGTTCCCTCTAAAGCAGAGTGAGCTGAATTAACAACCTCCCTCTTCCAACCCCAACCCATATGAACAAACTAAAAACACTAATAGAAAAAAAAAATCTTGGCAGAATGAGCAGAATTGGAAAATGTCAATGAAGAAAGTGTGTGGGTCTCATCTTATGGTCTCTTTCCCCTACTGTCGTGGCCCTGTTTAGCTCAGACTCATCTAGTCCTGTTTGCCTCCCTTGCCACTGTAACCTTAGACACATTTCTGTCCTCTAGCTGTACCTGGCTCCCTCTTGCACCCAACAATCTTAGCTCTCCCCTAATCATCACTTATGCTTTAGACCCATGTCATTGTGGGAAAATAAACTCTGGCTCTCCTTTAATCAGTGCCTGTGGCTCAGGGTATTGTGAAAAAGATAAGTACTTCTCTATCAGTGTAATGTATAGAGCTAGATGGCTCAGTGGATAGAGGGCTGGAATGTAGAATCAAGATCTGAGGTCAAATCTGGCCTCAGAACTTACTAGCTGTGTGACCTTGGACAAGTCACTTAACCTCTGTTTACCGTAATCCACTGGAGAAGGAAATGGCAAACCACTCCAATGTTCTTGCCAAAAAAAAAAAAAAACTCCATGGAGGGTATAGCCCACAGGGGTCACAAAGATATGACTAAACAACAATGGGTAGGATTGGTAGAGCTACAGGAAGGTGAGTTTTTTTCCTACTCTTTTCCTAGATTGTATGTCTGCTACCTGGGTTCAAATCCCACCTGCGATACCTGTGTAACCTGAACAAATTATGTGACTTCTCAGTGCCCTAGGCAGTTCTCTAAATTAATCTGCTTTGATAAAGAGATTCTAGCACACTATTGAAATCACAGGTCCAGAAAAAAAAAGTATAACAGAATCATTACGTCCAATTTCACTACCCATTTATACACACAAAATTAGGTCATGCTATGGTTTTTGATATAGTTTATCTCTGCCTTATTCAGTGGTGTAAATTTGATTAAAAACCTTTTTTTCTCTTTCTTGTTTATACATGCCAACCTATATGTATACTCTCTTGGTGTGACCCTCTTGGCCAAGATTCCTCCCTTAGGTCACGATTAGCAACCCCAAAACCAACTAGTTTCAGCTACAAATAACCCTCGCTCATTTATTTTCTTCAGGATCTTTCTTAGTGAAAAGCTTCAGTCAATTTCAGGACTTAACCTCTGTTAAGGAAAAATGGACAACTGAAATCCATAACATATGAAATTTCTACAGCTCAGTAATCCCCATGGATCATGGAAAATATGATTTCCTATAGCACAACACCCTGATGGAAATGAAGGGAGGCTATTCTTCCAACTGTTTGGAAGGAGAATTTTTTTTTTAAAAAAAAATCAATATGATACTTTTCTTCTCTGTTTATTTTTAACACAGGCTTTTGGTTTAAATTGTTGTTTTTTCAAACTGCTCATTATCAGCATCTATTTTTTCCCTAAGGGACTTCTGCACTGCTCTGGAAGTCATAAGAAATCAGGGTAGCACATAAAAAAGAGAATATTTTTGGATGGTGAAGCATTTTTTTTATGTGTGTGTGCCATTCAACATTTCTCCCTTAAGCTAGAATCTAATCATTAGAAACTCCAAGAGTTTGCTGCTATAGAAATTGTGTTTTGTTATAGTTGATTATGTCCCTTAATTTATATGGGCTGAATAACCCTGAGGAACATTCGTGATTTATTGACACCATTAAAAATTCAGGATCTACCTAATGCCTTGAACTAGGTAAGATTAGGACACACAATCATGAGATTCCCCATATTTCTATCTTTTTGGTACTTTATTATAACAATCCTACACAAGATCTTTTAAAGGTACCAGATGAAATTTGGGTATTCTTTATTTTTCTTTTACTCAGAGAAGGAATTTGGATGGAAGGACCGAGTGCCAATACCATGGAGGGACCAAGTGTCCCACTTGTCAATGTGTGAGGGCGATGCACAATTGTCCATCTCCTTGGGAAAAGTAAGGCCATTTTACAGCTCTTTTCCATCATCTGCCACCTGAGATGATGTCTTGTCATCATCAGAAGCACCTAGTTAGGGAACCTGTATTCCAATGGGATGACTGGCCTCAATGGGGAGATGGGGGTGAGGAAGGAAACCCAAGATGGGGGGGTTATAGCATCAGTGACAGAAGCTTGCTAGCTGCTGCCCCCTGCAAAAAACCCAAAACTCTTGTACATTTGTAAATTGAGCCCAATGATACTTGTACAACCCACTTCAGAGGATGGTTGGGATCACAAAATGCAAATGTCTCTAGCCCACTGTTCTGGCTGCAGACATTCTGTCACTAGCAGAAAAGATACCCCTTGTTAATCTTATCTGGTCTTTGAAGTTGCTGACACAGAAAGGGGGATTTTATTAGAATAGAACAAAGCAGTTTGAATGCTTTGGGTATTATTAGGGTTCAAATAAATGTGAAAGGATTGACATAGTCTTAATCATGGAATGGGCTTTGCCTCAGACAAACTTAGATTTGAGTAAGACCTTAGCTTAAAAAGGCCAAGGTCTCCCACTGTGTCTGGGGCCTTCTCCCATTGTCCTGATTTATTTCTTGTCACTGGTCCCAAGTGGCTCTGAGGGAAAAGTGAGGCTGGTGACTTGGCACAGTCCTGCCATACTTAAATCCAATTCACTTGCAGGTCAAAACATCACTTTCCTGATGTCTTTAGTCCTGTTCCAGAAGGAAGGACAAACAACAACAACCCTCATGCCTAGAGTGGCCCTGCCTCAGCCTTATAGAATCTTTCTCATCTTTCAAAATGCAGCTCCAGTAACACCTTCTGCTTGGATACTTTCCTAAACTACTAGTGTCTCCCCCTTCAATCTACTTTGTATTTATGCTTTTTTCAATGAACTTTGAATTTATTTATATTTTCTCCCTTTACATTTGCTCTCTATATACTAATATATGTACTTGTTGCCTCTCCATTAGAATATAGTCTCCTTGTAGGTAGAGATTGTTTCATTCATTGTTTATATTGCTAAACCTAATTCAGTTTCTAACACATGCTTAAATACTTGCTGTTTTTTCTTTTTAATTTAATTTATTTAATATATTTAGTTTTCAGCATTGATTTTCACAAGAGTTTGAATTACAAATTTTCTCCCCATTTCTACCCTCCTGCCCACTCCAAGATAGCATATATTCTGGTTGCCCCATTCCCCAGTCAGCCCTCCCATCTGTCACCCCACTCCCCTCCCATCCCCCTTTCCCTTCTTCTCTTGTAGGGCAAGGTAAATTTCTACACCCCATTGCCTGTGTATCTTATTTCCTAGTTGCATGCAAAAATTTTTTGTTATTGTTTTTGATCTAGTTCTGTGTTTCCTTTTTTCATTATTTCGACAGGTTTCAACACTAAGGCAATGGTACAAGGAAACAGAAAATTGCATCTATGTCTCTGAATAATAAGAAATGATGATGGACTTATAAAACATAATTTTCACTTTAACATTGCAATTTCACTGATGATGCTGATCACAATCTCTCAAAACCTTTCTAAATGATTTTTGAGAGGTATTTTAGGGACAAAGCATTCATCAATGTACAGCCAACCAGGTGAACCTTTTTCCCCCGGGTTCCCCTAAAAGGTAATTCCTTCCCTCTGAGATTATCTCCAATTTATGCTGTATATATCTTGCTTGTACATAATTGTTTGCATATTGCCCTCCCACTCCCATTTGATTGTGAGCTCTTTGAAGGCAGGAGTCTGTTTTTTTTTTCTCTTTCTTTGTATACATAAATGAATGAACAAAAACAAATGGATGAGTAATAAATGCAAGGAAGGAATAAATGAAAGTATAAATAAATGGAGTTCATTCTTCTTCAGAAATGGAGCTTATTAGAATCTCCTAGGGTGCTACAATGCCTGGCACATAATTGTACCTTAATAAATACAGTTATCTATCCACATCATGGGAGTTGGGGGTGCAATCTGGAAGATCTGCATAGAAAAGGCCCTCCTTTCATACTAGCAAGAAGTCTGAATTCTTTTTTTCTTTTATGAGGTGTTTACAGTGTCTTACAATATCATACATGTATTTTATGCATTTCTGAGTTTCTAAACTTTTTCTATGTCACCTGCAGGCCTTTGTGTGTTGCCTGTGGCTTCAGAACTTGCCCCAAATTTCCATTTAATTTCTTATTCCAAGGCACGATATATCAAAACTGCAATGGGGAAGGTTGTGACATGGGAAGGATATGTACTAATTGCTTGCTCAAACCAGTTAGACTAGTCTTTAGGCAACATATATACAAGGTGACCCAAAACTCTTAGTGAACTTTCAAGCTATTAAAGCTACAGAAAGCTATTAAAACTTGAAACCACATTAAGATTTTTTGAGACATCTTGCCTTCACCGAGTCACTACACCAAAGTCCCAATCTTGTGCTTTATCATAACATGAAGCTGACTGACCCTGGACTCTGGGTCCAGGCAAACTCTGATAGATCCTACAAAAATGGAAATTTTTCAAGAATGGGCCCAGTGACAAGAATATATGATTAAACATAAAAGGAACATCTTAGTAAAAATTCTAGAGTCACCAAAGTTGTGTAGGATCTCTAGAAATCAGTCTATCCCGCTGCCTTGAAGTAGAACTCAGGTCTACAGTCTCACTCAGAAATCTCTCTGAGCTTTAAAGCTCTCTAGGAAGTCACCACCTTGTCCCTTATGACTCCATTCCTATTGCTACACAACTAAATACAATTCAATGCAATGCATGATGCCTTTGTAAAAGTCATAAAAAAGGTGGGAATAATTCTGTGAATGTTCATGTCAGGAACAGGAGTATAAAACCAAGGGGAGAAGGGAAGTATGGGACCAAGGGGAGAAGTAAAATGTAGATGGAAGGAAAGAACGGAAGCAAAGCTAAAGGAAAAGGTTGCTGAGTAATCCTAAAGTTCACTCTGTCCTGCTTAAGTGGTGCATTGGCAAGGACGCTAGATACAGACTGAGGAAGACACAAGTTCAAATCCAGCCTCAGATACCTACTAGCTGCATGACCCTAGGCGAATCACGTAATCTCTTTCATCCTCAGTACCTCATCTGCAAAATGGAAATAATGGTTATTGTGAGTTTCAAATGATATCTATAAAGCACTTTGCAGAGCTTAAGCCAATATATAAATGTAAGCTCTTGTTATGCTTTATGGGGGCAGCTTGGTGGCACAGTGTATAGAATGCTGGCCTTGGAGTCAGAAGACATCTTCGTGAGTTAAAATCTGGCCTCAAACACTAGCTGTGTGACCTTGGGCAAGATACTTAACCCTGTTTGCCTCAGTTTCCTCATCTGTAAAATGAGCTGGAGAAGGAAATAGCAAACCACTCCGGTATCTCTGCCAAGAAAACCCCAAATGGGGTCACAAAGAGTCAGACCCAACTAAACAATGACACAAGTGATCTATGGACCTATGGGTCATTCTTCTTCCTCCTCTCTAGTATCTAGTCTTCTCAACCACAGTCCCTAAACCCTTGAAAACTCTGGCCTCTTACATCTGTAACATCCTTTATTCCCAGGGGTCCATCACTCCCTCTAACTTGACTATGCATAGATAGCCATCCCACTACTATTGTTAACTGAACTTGTCCCAGGAACCAGAAATTGATATTACCATTGCACCAAGATCTTCTTAGAATTCTTCCCTGTGGCTGGACTTTTAGGAATATAGCTGTCTCCTTATTGTCCATGCCCATCTGCTGGAGCAAAGCATCAACAGAGATCAACTAATCAATGGAAATTTATTAAGTACCTACTATGCGCCAGACTCTGGGGGATACAGGAGAAACAAGGAAACAACCCCTATTCACAAGGAGCTTACATCATATATGAGTATGTGTATATGTATCTATAGATGTACACACACATATACATATATATGGTACTTAAGTAGAAAGTTAATAAATCCAAATATATATATACCTATGTATGTGTGTATATATAGTATAGTACTTAATATAAAGTTAATAAATAAAATATAAATATATACATACATGTATACATTTATACGTGTGTTGCATCTAAATAGAAAGTTAAACACATAGGTATATATGTATACACCCATATATGTTTATATGTACAGGATGTAAATATAAAGTTAATAAACACAAATATATACATATACAGTTATTGCTTCCACATTGTGACTTTCCCCATCTTGGTTTTGATATATTGTGGGTTAGCATAAGAAGTTAAATGGAATTTTGTCGGAGGTTTTCAGAAGCCACAGACAACACAGAAAAAGTTTAGAAACTCAGAAATGCATAAAATACATGTGCAATATTATTTAATATCAAAATATTTTATCTTTTAGTACCATGATAATTCAGACTTCTTCTCTGATATGAAGTATGAAAAAAATTTATGTAGATTTTCAAAATCACAAGGACACTGCACCCCTAACCCCCGTGATATAGAAGGGATAATTGTACATGTACATATGTACATATATATGTATAGCACCTGAATAGACAGTTAACAAATATTAATATGTACATATAGAACCCCAGTATAAAGTTAATAAATACAGATGCATTGCATATGTGTCTAGCACCAAAATAGAAAGTCAATTTATACGTATATACATGCAGACGTATAGCACCTAAATATATAATATTGTATTGTATTGTAATATTAATGTGTATATATGTATAGCACCAAAATAGAAGTTAATATATATGTAAAGCACCAAAACAGGAAGTTAATAAATATACACATATATGTACACATATACATATACATATACACATTTACAAACTTTAAATATAAGGTAGTTTGGGAGAGTAAGACAAGCTAGGTGGTGCAGTGGATAAAATGTGGGGTCTGGAGTCAGGAAGACCAGAGTTCAAATCCTACCTCTAATGTCTTGCCACCAGACCCAGATGACTCAGGAGAAGAAAGTGAGGCTGGTGACTTTGTATAGCCCTCCCTCACTTGAATCCAATTCACTTGCAAGTCATGATATCACCTTCCCCGATGTCATGGTCCTCTTTGAGAACAAAGGACAAATAACCTGACCCTGGGCCAGTCACTTAACCCTATTTGCCTCATTTTCCTCATCTGTAAAATGAGCTGAAAAAGGAATGGCAAACCACTCCTGTACCTTTGGTGAGAAAACCCCAAAGTGGGTCATGAAGAGTCAGACACAGCTAAAATGACTGAACAGTTTGAGAGGGAAGACATTACAGACAGGGATCAGGAAAGGCTTCCTACAGAGGAGGGTGCTTGAGATACATCGAGGTAGAAGAAGCAGGAGAGAGCATTTCCCAGGTGAGCACATGGGCCAGCCCAGGCAAGCATCCAGAGAGAGGGAGATGGACAGCCTTCTTTCCCTGAGGATCAGAAAGGAGGTCAGTGAGGTTGGACCACAGGGTGCGAGAAAGGGAGTGATGATCAGTGGGGCTGGAAAAATAGATTGAGGCCAGATCGTGAAAGACTTTAAACACTTGACTTCAACGAAACTCCCTCTGTGGGAGTTTAATAAAAATAGAAGCTGTTGGGGCAGTTCAAAGATGGCTAGAGCTGGGCTTCTTAGGTTTGCCTCTGTTACCACCCAGTTATGTGACTTTGGGGCACTCACCTCTCCCACATTCAGCTTTCTCATCTATGAGAAAAAAGAGGTTGGAAAATTGATATGTAAGCTCTCTTCTGGCTTTAATATGACTGGATTCTATGGTTTCTGGTAAGTGGGAAGAAGGATAAAAGAAAGGCTGATGGCCTATTTCCCTCCTTCTACAGCTGCTTCCTCCCCTTCCTTAGTTCATCCCCTCAGGGCTAGGCCCTTCCGGCCCTGTCTTCTAAGGTGACAATTTGCCCGATAAACACTACAGGGGTGTGTTAATGCAAAAAGGTTTTTAAATAGGGTTTTTTGCTTTTTGTGTGTCATGGACCCCTTCGGAATTTTGATGAAGCCTATAGGCCCCCTCTCAGGATAGTATTTTTTAATGTTTGTCCTTTGTTCTCGAAGAGGATCATAACATCAGGGAGGTGATGCCATGGCATGCAAGTGAAAGGGATTTAAGTGAGGGAGGGCTGTGCAAAGTCACCAGCCTCACTTTCTCCTCTGGAGCCATCTGGGTCCAGTGTCCAGACAATACAAATTTGAAGGTACCAAGAGATCAATTCTCCATATATCTAAAAGAGGGGTTGGTGCTTCTGTATGGAGGGGATGAGGAAGGAGGGTGGTTCACTGGGGGACACTAACTGCTTCATATCCATGTGAACTTTTTTCTTCACCTTTGATTATCATCCTTTTATAGCTATAATTTTATTCCACTTAATAGAAAAGACAGTATGGTGGCTACTTAGCAATCTAGAGAGAAAGGTTTGAACCCAGATAGAGAGAAATGTCCATGCTTTAGTAATAGCAAGGTAAGGGAGAAGTTTCTTTAGAAAAGAAGCTGCTAGTGCTTATCTGTTAATGGCAGGAAGTTGATTGGCTCTTTTTTTTTAATTGTTTTTTTCTGCTTTTAATTCTTTCTCCCCAATGTGAAGATGAAAGCCACAAGACTGAGAGGAGCTGGGAAATTAATGGGAGTTGCTTCCTTCCCGGGTGTGAAGTATAGAGGAGGAGGGAGATGTTTCACAAGCTCTCCAGGTAGACAAAGTCATGCGGAGTCTGAGAGTGCAACAGCCTTTTACTAAAAATATATTCCTATACCCTTAGGTAGGAGCAGGACTCAAGATGATTAAAAAGTAGTTCAGGAAAATAAAAACTGGCAAGAAAGGCAAAAGCAACCTGTCAGGAGATTTCTTTGGGGTCTCAAAAGCCTCAGCCCAAATCCCAAAGAACTGTTTTTATTCTCTTCCTGTCTAACAGGCTTCCAGCTGGGTACTAGATCATCAATGTTACCTGGGGACAAAGTTAATCCAAACTGTCCCAGGTCTACAACACAATTTCCTTGCTGGCACAAAGTATGTTGCCTAATTAGGTTATGTATGTGCACATGTGTCTGTACAGATATGACTCATAGGGAGACATGAATAGATGTGACTAGAATATTTCACATACCCTTCTCCAAGGGAGAATGATTCCAGCTCAAAGGAAGGAGGAGGTTGGCTCTAGAGTCTGGCCATTCTACTCTCCTTAGAAACGTGGTACTAGGCTAGAATTATATCTGGCTCTCCTAAATATTGTTAGTCTATAAGGAGTGATTTTTACATTCAAGCTGCACTCCTGAGTGCTGTCCATTAACCAGAAAGGAGTACCCCAACCTATGAATCCAAGACTTCATTTCCTTCTCACCAAATAAGAGTTACTCAAAGATCACACACAGAGAGTGGAAAATAAACCTACTTTTCTGAGCCAATAGCAAACAGAAATCAGAGGACTTATACATTTAACATATAATACACAGGGCAGCTAGGTGGTGCAGTGGATAGAGCACAGACCCTGGAGTCAGGAGGACCTGAATTCAAATCTGGCTCAGACACTTGACTCTTACTATCTGTGTGACCTTGGGCAAGTCACTTAATCCCAATTCCTTGCAAAAAGAAAAAAATACAATGCACAGTGTAAATGAGCTCTCCAACTGGAAGAGCTATCTCAGTTCAACCAAGAGTCCCAGATGTTGCCCAGATGTTAGGAAAGTTCTCTAAAGTATCTAACATGTTAAGATGGGGATAGGGACATGATCAAAGTTCTGGCTTCTTCCCAGAGACTCTCTCTCCACCTTCAGGAATTTCTCCCCAAGGAAAATCTAGAACCATGTGCCTTCTTTCTTGAAGTTTGGGGGTAGAGGACCTGTGGCCTCAAGGCCATATGTGGCCCTCTAGGCCCTCAAGGGTGCCCCTTTGACTGGATCCAAACCTCAAAACTTGGACTCACACAAAAGGCCACGCCCAAGGACATAGAAGATCACACGTGTCCTCAAGGCCGCAGGGTCCCCACCTCTGCTCAAGGATCTTTCTCCCAAGTTCTCATAAAGTCCACCCCTGATGCAGATATGGAACAATTAATCTCTAAAACAATAGGCTTGAGCACTGGTTACACTTACAGCAATCTCAACTGGAGTTGTAGGAATGTAGATGGTTAACTCATCCCTCCCAGTTCCATCAATATCCTGGTTCAGAACATATTATTTCCCCCTCCTCACCTGGTCCTGGTGGCTAATACTATAGGTGGTTTGGATCACACAGGTCAGCTTAAAAGCACAAAACAGTCCATTCCCTCACCCTTGTAGCAAAACTGAGAGGGCATTGGCAAGAGAGTAGAAAGAACATGTATGGACCTGGCCCATTTCTGGATGGCCCAGCTGACTAGTACTCATCTTGTTTTTGACCTGGTCAGCTTTTAGGGCCTGCCAGGGGCTGCTTCTGGCTCACTAGGGACACACGGTGCCCATAACCTTTTTCCAGGCTGGGGTGACTGCCCATAGTTGCCTGGAGCCTGCAGCTCTGTCCCAGAGATGAGCAAAGCCTGCAAACTGGGTGTCCCTGTTCTTTACCCTCCAGCAGGTATACTTGGAGCTACTGCCTGAATGATGGCTGACTGTCTCTCTGCTGCTGCTGGTGTAAGTTTCAGGGCACCATTTTTTTCCCATTATTTTGCTGCAAACACAGTCACTGCAACACATCAGGGTCTTCCCTTTATCTTGTGCTGTTGCCAGGGCTGTGCAAAAGCTACTGGCCTCATCACTGCCTGGGCTGCTAACGGGCAAAGTACCTACTACCCCCTTACCCTCTACAGTTCTTTCAGAGGGACATCCCACCAGATCCCATCCTTGTTGCAAATTGTCCAGGTTACTATTGCCCATCTGACAAAATGGCCCACTTGGAGTCAGAGGGTTTAAAGTCTTCAAGAAGAGATAGAAGAGAGGAAAGGAAGGAGGAAGGGAGGGAGGAAGAGAGGGAGGAAGAGAGGGAGGAAGGAGAGAAGGAAGAAGGAAGGGAGGGAGGGAGGAGGCAAAAGCAGTTTGCACATAGTTTCCCTGGGGCCTCAGGAGCTCCATGCCTCAGTCTTAAAAGCAGATTTTATATTCTTCTTGCCCAAGAGCCCGCAGCTGGATCTCAGATCAATCCACCTGGAGACAAAGTTAACTCCAAATGCCCCAGGTCTGCACCACTACTTCCTTGCTTGCAACAGTCGCACCTGATATGTTTTTGTTTTTTTGTGGAAGAAAAGGGAGCAATTAACTCCTACCTCCCAATTTCCAACAATATCTCAGCTTACAAAACCAGCCATCATTCTCAGTTCTTCTCTGTCTCTCTGCTCTGTTTCCATCCACCAAGCACAGCAACAGCCAATTTTTTTTAAACAGCCTGTCAAAGTGTCAGGAGGAAAGAGTAGAAGAACAAGCACCCACAGACTGAGCCTTGGCTTTCTCACATGGCCCCAGGGAAGAACTCGAACTCAAGAACTCCTAGCACCTCTCCAAAAAAGGGGAAAGGGAATAAACATTTATACAGCCCCTACTATGTGCCAGTCATTGTGCTAAATATTTTTTTATTTGATACTCATAACAACCCTATGAGGCAGTGCTGTTACTGTCCCCATTTTACAGTTGGAGAAACTGAAGCAGGCGAGGTTAAGTGACTTGTCCAGAGTCATACAGTGACCCAGGAAGTATCTGAGGCCAAATTTGATCTAGACCTTCCTGACTCCCGGCTCAGGGCTCTATCTACTGCACCACCAGGTGCCTCTGGAGAGATGGATTTGCAGAAATCTCCAAAAACACAGGCTTAGGGATCCAAGGACAAAAATATCACCGACTGGTGAAGGCTGGAATAGCATCTGCTTGAATGTCTCTTGTTTCTATAACATTGTTGTTATTTACTCTTTGTGACCCCATTTGAGGTTTTCTTCTCCAGCTCATTTTACAGATGAAGAAACTGGGGCAAACAGAGTTAAATGACTTGCCTAAGGTCACACAGCTAGTGTCAGAGTCCATATTTGAACTCAGGAAGATAAATCTTCCTGATTCCAAGTCTAGTGCTCTATCCATTGTGTGACCTAGCTGCCTATGCAATGAGGAAGTGGTGAGCTCAAGTCCTGACTGATAGCTACTAGCTGTGTGGACATAGACAAGGGACTTGTCATTTGTCACTATTCCAGAGAATTCTCTAAGACCATCTTATGGAGGAGTTGCCAATTTGCATCCATGGAGGGAGTTCCCATGCTGTGAACATTGTGAAAACTGTACTGTGGATATAGTTTCCTATGCCCATTAAATCATCCAGACTATAGGTATATACATATATATGTGTGTATGTATATATACATATATACATATATTTATATTATGTTTACACATAGTTCATAACTTTATAAGTTATATCCAACAAATAATTTTAAAAAGAATGGCCATCCTCTTTTGAGGCTGATGCCTCACATAGCGGTATGGCTAGAAAGGTAATCTGTTGTTGCTGTTTGTCCTTTGTTCTCAAAGGGGACCATGACCTCAGGAAGGTGATGCCAGAAAGAAGGAAGGAAGGAAGTGTGTTGTTAAGCAAAATTGTCTCATTAGCATGGCTTTTGTTTCTTTTGAGTGGAAGTACTTTCAGCTGTTAAGTGCTAAGCCCCAGGCCCAGGGCCCTGTCAGGTGTGAAAC
>JAQQSZ010003633.1:0-14392 GCA_028646595.1 Phalanger gymnotis
CCAGCCAACTACTTGACCCTTGAGTTTTCCGTGGGGGTATGACTTCTTTGTAGAGTACAGAGCACTTTGTCCCAAACTTCAGGGGCTGCGCTATTGTTTTCAGAGCTATTTCTACACAGCAAGCTCTGCCACACCAGTGCTCCTCCTCCCCTAAGAACTGCCAATCCGGACCTGACTCAGATCTAAGCAGGCTATGCACTCCCACTCTGATCCGCCACTTAATTCCTCCCACCAGGTGGGCCTAGGGCCAGAAGCAACTGCAGCTGTAGCTCTATAGCTGCACCACCTCTGCTGCCCCCTGGGAAGATGGACAAATTGCGAACTCCTTTCACTCTCTCCCAGTAGCTTTTTCCACTAACCTTCTCTGTTGTCTTTGGTGTTTGTGGGTTGAGAATTCTCGTAACTGCCACAATGCCATGATTCAGGGTGCTAGGGCCTGTTCCACTCAGCTCCTGGTGTGGTTGGTATGGGCGCAGCCCGCACTGGGCTCTGCTCCACTCAGCTCCCAGCTCCATAAGTGATAGACTTTACCCAGTGACCATCCAGGCTGTCCTGGGCTGGAACCATGCTTTCTTCTGCTACTTCGTAGATTCTGCAGTTCTAAAATTTGTTCAGAGCCATTTTTAATATGTATTTGGAGGGTCCTGGGGGAGAGCTTTAGGCAAGTCCCTGCTTTCCTGCCACCATCTTGGCTCTGCCCCCAATCATAGATCTTTTTAAGTATTCAAGTGACCTTGGGCAAATCACTTAACTCATTTGGCCTTTGGTTTTCCTAGTTAGATGAGATGATCTTCAAGATTCCTCTAAGTGCTAACAATTTATAATTTCAAGGAACTTAAAATTGACTTTCAGAAGGCAAACATTTTCAAACTTTTTTTTTTTTAACGTGAATGCTAATAGCCAGAGGCAGGCTACCTCACAGCTTATTAAATTATACTTTGTATTTTGAGAGAAGCCTTACAGAATCCAGTTGTCGGGATTAAATACGATTTACAAAATGCTTTTGCAGCCAAAAAAAAAAATCACAGTTCTAAAATTTATAAGGTACAGATTCAATTCATAGCCTAGTTATTGTTGCTGAAACTTGTACATGTTCTAGGGAGGAATGTTCATTCCATTGAATGGAGTAGGCGTGTGTTTTCCAGGTGTGTCCAGCATCACTGGAAAACTATGCTTTATGAATTTCCCTGTCACTCAAAACCAAAGCTTAAAAGACAGTCATGATAGGAGCAAAGTACTACTGGAAAAGTTTCAATTATTTCCCTGAGGTTTCATGCTGAAATGGCTATAGAGCTTTTAGTCAGTCTGTGGTGGTGCTGGAGAATGGGAAAACAAAATGCATAAGGAGACCCAGCTGGAATCTCTAGAGTTTACAATTTTACAAATTGTAAAAACATTAGGCAGTTTTAGTTTTAAGTAAGTACCATTATAATATAATACAACAATATAGGCAGAGGACCTCAGGGGTTATATACTCCAACTTGTACCTGAGTTGGAATCCTCTCTTCAAAATCCTTGACATGGGGGCATTTAACTACCACTGGAGGGGAACCCGCTATCTTCCAATGCGACTCATTTCGCTGTAGGACAACCTGAATTGCTGAGGTTTTTTTTTTCCCCTGATATCAAGCCTAAATCATTCTCTCTGCAACTTATAGGATCATAGGATGATAGATTTAAACTGGGAGATACTTTAGAGGTCATTGAGTCAACCCTTTTATTTTACAGATGAGGAAATTGAGGCTCAGAAGATTAAGTGACTTGCTCGTGGTCACACAGCTTACTGATCCTAATCTTCTGTGGCTAAGCAAAACAATCGACTCCTTCTATATGATAAGCCTTTAAAATATATAGACCTTGCCCTAAGTCTTTTCTTCTCCAAATTAAACACGCCCAGTTCCTTCAGCTAACGTTCATATAGGATAGCAACTAGGCTGCTCACCAGTCTAATCACTCTGCTCTCTGGATGCCTTCCAGCTTGACAATATTTTTCCTAGAATATGGTTGGAACACAGTATTCCAAATGTCTTCAAGGAGGGATGTTAAGGTGAAGCTTCCTAGACTGAGTTATGTGATAAGGGAAATTTTTCTTTTCAACCTTCCCCTCTTCCACCTCCCCGCCTCCCTTCCACTTTCCCTCTTTACATTTTCTAGTTTCGGTGACCATTCCCATGTACACAGCACATGTACTTTCCCTTAACTGATTTAAAAACATTTTTGCATCTCTACGAGGGCGAGGATGAGAAACTACTCAAACAACACACTCTCAAACCTTTCCTTTCCCCCACCACTATTAATTCTTGAGTAAGTGTCTGTAACCTTTTTTTGGTGTGTGTGTGTGATGGGCTCCTTTGAGAGTCTAGTGAAGCCTATGGACTCCCCAGAATAATGCTTTTAAATGCATAAAAGAAAAAAAATATATGATTACAAAGGAAACTAATTATGCTGAAATGCCATTATTAAATACAACAACAAATTCATGGATCTCAGGTTAAGAACGACTGCCGTAAAGTTGTAGAAGTAGGAATGAACCTAGTTCAGCCTTCTCATTTTGCAGATAAGGAAATTCTCCTTTAAGAGAGGAGAATTAAATTTGGGAAGGTCTCACAGCTAGACTAGAACCCAGGACTTTTGATTCCCAAGTTAACATCTTTTCTACTTTCCTTACACTAATGATATGTCCTTTGTTCTTTTCTCCAGTGCTTTTCTCTGATAATGATCTGATAAGATAATTAGTACTAATGTATTAATGGCTATTAATAGCATTTATCTTTGCATCTTAATTGGTAACTTTTGCTAGATAATGATTTAGTCCCAAGGAATTAGACTAAGTGGGAATAATGATGGATCTGTAAAGGAGAAATGTTTCATCAAGTCCTTCTCAGATTCACAGAATCCAAGATTTGGAAATGATCCCTTTGGCACTCCCAGACCAAACATTAATTGAAAAATGAGCCCCTGTAAACATACTGGGTTGGTGCTGGTGGAGGCATTGGGCTGCTAGCCATGCAGATATCCCCCAGTCTCTGTAAGCAATCATTTCTGATGGAATTCTGTCAATTAAATACTTTCTATTTACTCAAACTCAGCACTCCTTTTGGCAATATGAATCAACAATAATAATAACTATCATTCATCACCCTGAGAGAACCTTTTCTTAGGTGGCTTGCTCTCTTAAACCTATTTTTAGAACACAGAAGATGAGTACTCTATTTTCAGACATTGCTATTTGGTTGTCTCTTTTATGTGGTGCACTCAATATAGTGCTGGATCTGGAGTCAGGAGTCCTTAAATTGAAATCCAGCCTTAGACACTGTGTGACCCTGTGTGACCCTGGGCAAATCACTTAAACTCTATTTACCCCAGTTTCTTTGACTGTAAAATGGGGATAATAATAGTGCCTTCCTCTTAGTATTGTGAGCATAGAATGAGTTAATAATGCCAGTGCCTGGCACGTATAATAAGCATTACACAATGTTAGCTGTTATGAATGATATTACTAATATTAGAGAACTCTGATCAGTTTTTTAACTTCTTTTGTTGAGATAGCACAGCATAGTAGGTAGAGTGCTGGATTTGAGGTTGACATCTTGGAGTTCAAATCCTGCCTCCAATACTTGCTGACCGTGTGACTCTGTGCAAGACCTGCTTCTTTAGCTAAAATAGGAAAAGAAAAAATAGGAAAAGAAAAATTGATACTTCATAAGGGTGTTACAAGGCTCAAATGAGATAATGTATGTAAAGTGCTATGTAAATCTCAGCTCTTATGGCTTGTATCCTTTCTAAAAACGTATATCCTACTGATATAAAATTCCTTACATAGCTGTTGTATGATGGGGAAGGCCTCTGTTACATATGATTCACTCAAACAAAACCCAACTGTTCTCTGTCCTTCAATGAATTTGCAAGATTCTGCCTTAGTTGCCTTTTTTCTTTTCCCTGGAATGTTCTAGATTCAGACCTATCCTTTAAAGCCCAATTCAAATGCTCTCTCTTCTGTGAAAACTTCTTGGATTATCTTGACTAGTAACTACCTTCCCCCTCAGAACTCACCTGGCACTTCATTTTGTATCTTTCTAATGTACTTATCAGTGCATAGAGTGCTGGGAATGGAGTCAGGAAGACTGGAGTCCAAAATCAGCCACTTACTAGGTGTGCCACCCTGGGCAACCTTAATCAGTTTCTTCAACTGTAAAATGGGGATCATATTAGCACCTACCTCCTAGGTTGTTGTGAGGATCCAATGAGACAGCATTTGTAAAGCTCTTAGTACAGTGTTTGGCACTGTTACTTAAGCAGTCACTTAATAAATATTTGTTCCCTTCCTTTCTTTTGTCATGTAATAATTATCTGCATTTTGACCTTAGCTGCATTCCATATGGAATGACCATGAGGACAGGGATTGTCTTTTGCCTAAACCTTGAACCCTAACCTCCACCACTTCAGCACCTACCACAATGCTCTGCATATAGTAGGCACTTAATTGAATTAATATATTCAATATTAATTGAACCAAATTAATTTGGCATGCCATAGAATGATCCATTTTGTCATTGTTGTAATTATACTCTAAAGTAAAGACTTTATGACACTGATTAAATATTTCTTCTGTCTCCCCAAAATCCAGCCAAGGTTTCTCTTTTAATCTTATTAAATTGTCATTGGAGGAAAAAGATAAACCACTGTAATATAGAATGGGTTGCATATGTCGAGTTTGAAATGTTTGGAAAATATTCTGAGATATTATAGTGTTGCAGTCAATTTTCAGTTACATGCTAGGAGATTATATGCATTTTGGTTTATCTGGAGCTAAAAATGATTTCCAATTTTAACTCACATTACCACTCCCTTTATTCAATTCTCTTGCTTACATATCTTCCTTGCTTATTAATTTTAATACTGTTTCTTCAACTAATCTAGCAGCTTGGATTGAGTGCTTAGCCTGGAGTTAGGAAGACCTGAGTTAAAATCTGACCTCAGACACTGCATGACCTTGGCAAGTCACCTAACTTATTCACCTCAATTTCCTCAACTGTAAAATGGGAATAAAACAGTACCTACCTCACAGAATTGTTGTAAAGATCAAATGGGATAATATTTGTAAAGTGTTTAGCTCACTACCTGGCACATAGTAGGTGTTTAATAGATGCTCATTTGCTTCCTTCCCCAATTTATCTGCCAACTCTTGAATTCCCTTTCTACTAAACAATATTATCAAAGACAATTTGGCTATAGAATTTGCTACAAATGCTGACATATCCACAATGTTTCCAAAGTCTTAGTGTCATTTTAAATGTTAATAATGATATTAATGCTTAAAATGCTACTAAGACTTTGGGGTACCCTGGATATTATTAAAGGAAATGACTTCTTTTCTAACTCTAATTCATATCTTGAAATTAATGGGTTCCTCCTCTCAGACTATTTTGCTATAGGTATGTTATTGGGAAAACTATTTTTGAGTGAAAAAGGTCAAAGAGAAAATAAGGAAAAATTAGTCTTGCCTAAACTGATCTACTTGAAATCATGAATCATGCCTGGTGACGGAGAATCACAAAATTTGAGGACTAGAAGTGACTTCAAAGTTTTTTTTTGTCCATCTCCCTTATTTTACAGAGGGTGGGGTCAAGGCCCAGGTAGAATAAGTGAATGGTGATTCAGTAAGAGAAACATGTGAGACTAAAACCCTAGGTCTTCAAAGTTCTAATTTAATATTCTTTCCACTTCACCATATTACCTCCTCTACCCCACCCCCTTTTTTATTATTGCTACCATTTCAGAGAAAATTCTATTAAATATGCATCAAAGGGAGTCTCTCCTGTCCTTCTACTTAGTCCTAGGATTACACAGACGGGACCTTAGAGGTCATCATATCTAACCTTATCATTTTATAGGTGATGAAACTGTAGAATGCAATCTCCTAGAGAGAAGGAACTATGTTGTGTTAAGGAGAGTTGCATGTGAAGGCCCACATCCTTATCATTTAGAAGTGATCTGATGTAGTAGAGAGAGCTGGCCTAGGGATCAGTATTACCTGGCTTCAAGTCCCTGTCTTTGGCGCATACTGACTTTGTGAATCTGAGCAAGTCACTTAATTTTTCAATGACCTGGGTAACTCTTAAGTGATCTTAAACTACAGATAGTTGCCCATCTGCACTGACAGAGGGAGCATCCTCACTGGAGAGTTGCTTACACAGATTAAATCACAGGTCCGAAGAAAAAACTTTCCCAATACCTTGCACATATGAGATACTTAATAAATGAGTGTTGTGTTGGATTGGAGCTTAGGTTTCAACCCAGATTCTCCAAATTCAGATATAGCCCTCTTTATATTGCACTATGGGAAAAAAAAAACAGATCCTATACTTAGTAGCTGGAAGGCCCCTTAGAGGTCATCTAGTACAGCCCTTTCATTTTATTAATGAGGAAAACAGAGGACCTCTCCCCCTTTGTCTGCTTCCCTGACTCTGTCTGTCTATCTCTAGGTAGGTAGGTGAAACTGTGATCTGGAGTCAGAGAGATCTGAGATCAAATATGGCCTCAGGTATGTGATGCTGGGTAAGTCACCTAACTTCTCTTTGTCTTAGTTTCCTCAAATGCATGCTAGAGATAATAATAGTAACTAGTTGTGAAGATCAGATGAAATAATATCCGTAATAATATCTGTAAAGTGCACAGTGCCTGGCACCTGGTGGGAGTGAAATAAATACTCCTTCCTTCCTTCTTTCCTTCCTTCCTTCCTTCTTTCCTTCCTGCCTTCCTTCCTGCCTTCCTTCCTTCCTTCCTTCCTTCCTTCCTTCCTTCCTTCCTTCCTTCCTTCCTTCCTGCCTTCCTTCCTTCCTTCCTTCCTTCCTTCCTTCCTTCCTTCCTTCCTTCCTTCCTTCCTTCCTTCTCTGTTTGTGCCTCTTTCTCTGAGGTCATACAGCTAGTAATTGGAAGAGCCAAGATTTGTACCCAAGCCTTCAAACTCCAAGGTCAATATGGCTACATCAGCACAGACTCCATTGGTAGGCTATATAAGCAAAGCATAACTGAAATGGCTCAAAAGAAATGTGAGATGCATAAGTTTAGAGAATCTACCCTAAGTGTTCACATGGACTATTTGTGGCTGATTTGTGGTAGAGAATTCTGAGCTTATATAGTTGGATACACTATGACTTGATTCTAACATAGTGATGTCATTTTAGTCCTCTTTAAGAATGAAGGACAACAACCAGTAGCTACTAAGCACCTATTAGGTATCTAGCACTGTACTAGGCACATTGTTGGAGACACAAAAGAAGTAGAAGATTTGGCCCTTGCAGTTTTGGATGCTTGTGATCTCATTGGAGAGAACAAGATGAAACAATGAAAGAAGAGTACCTGAAAGAAGACAACCAAGTACTGCATCCCATAGTACAGTAAAGTTCCATTGTATAGTTAGAGGATTCAGAAGACGGAAAGGACAGGGTTAGTAAAAGGGAAAGTTTTCTAGAGGAGGTGAGACTTGACATGGGCATGTCCAATTATCTTCATTCCAGCAGAGCCCAGAAGACACAGATGGCTTATGATGTCAGTAGGGATTTCCTACTGTCAGCACATTGGATGTGCCAGGCAGCCTGGAAAGCTCTGAGCATATGGTGGTTTTTATTTCTCACTTTGAGCATTACCTAAATATAGGATGGCCTGTTGTCAAGTGGCCTGGACCTGGAGAATGGGGGGCCACCCCATTTTAACCTGAATGTTCTTAAAGCATCATAGAGTTTAGAGATGGAAGTGAGCCTAGAGCTCACCTAATATAACCAGTTCTTTTATTTTTACTTTTTTTTAGATATGAGGAAATTGAGGCCCCATGACCATAGGCGCATAGATTTAGAGTTAGATGTCTAAACTCTTCACTTTATAAGACCTAAAGTGAGTTGCCTACAGTCACACAGATAATAAGCATGGGAGCCAGGACTGAAATCCAGGTTCTCTGTCTTCTCTGCCTCTTAGTATGGTTTCTCGAATGTTGCTTCCCAAAAGACCCATTGTCCCAAACTAACTTGTTTTCTAGTTCTTACTCTGTGTACCTTTGTGGGTCTTCTCTAGCTCCCCAGTTCATTGTGTCCTAAGGCAAAAATGGGCTCCTTAGCACTTAGTTTAACGGGTGCCTTTGAGGAGTTTGGCTTTTGTTCACCTTAAGTGAAAGTACTTTCATTGAATCTTGTTAGGTGCTAAGCCCCAGGCCCAAGATTTGGGTGTCCTTGGTGCCTCCTTGCCTCAGGGGAGGGCTTAGTTTAGACATGAGTTTGAGTGACATGCCTGGGACAGTGGGGGCTCTTGGACCATGTGGGTTTGAGTCTGCCTCTTTGCGGTGATTTTGGGTCGGTGGCTGAATCGCATGTGTGACTCACCCCTGACGCTGAGAAAGATATAAAAGCCAGGGGTTGGCCTTTCCTTCCTTGGAGCTCTTTGCCGCAGCAGTGGTGGCCTGCGTGACTCTGGGCCAGCCCTTGTTCTGAGCTCCCAGGGCTGAACCTAGATGTTGGTAACTATGAATTGTATTGGGTCTGTCTGTTTGTAATTTGTTTAAGGGCTCTTGAGAAGGATGTTGATGAAGAGACTCTGGGCAGCTGTAGTTAAGGAGCCCTCCAGCTTGTAAACCTGGATGCTGAGACTTTGTTGAACTCTGGTAACTATGGATTGGGATTTGAGAAAAGACAAGGTCTGTCTGTTGAAGTTTGTAATTTGCTTGTATTTTGTTCTGAAGTTCAGGGTGCTGGCTTTTTCCCCTGAACTAAGTGAATGATATTTGTGTGCTGAATTAAAGTAAGCTTGCCAACCCCTTCACCTTACTCTCCTTATTAAGGCATATCAAAAGAACCTGGGCTCTAGGCTGTCTGGCAGCTTTCTGGGTGCTGGCTGTGGGTGGATCTGGACCCCCCATAGAAGGTGCTAGCCAGATTGTGGAAACATTCATTAACTGAATTGAACTGTTAAACATATCACAGAGCAGAGTTTCTTAACCATTTTTGTGCCATGGACTCCTTTGGCAACCTGGTGAAACCTATGGAACCCTTCTTGCGATAATTTTTTTATGCACAAAATGCATAGGATTACAAAGGGAACCAATTATATTTAAATATAATTATCAAAACATTGAAAAAATCATAAACTGCAGGTTAAGAACATCTGTTTAGATAATGGATATGTTTCCTTGCTTGAAACTATGGGATCCAAGTTCTTTTAGGAAGACAAGTAATTTGTGAAGGCTTGTGCCTCTTCTCCTAGAAGTATGTATGTATGTATGTATGTATGTATGTATGTATATATGTGTGTATGTGTGTGTAGGGGTGTGTGTGTGTGTGTAGGGGTAGTATATAGAGGTGTGTAGGTATACATAGGTATGTATGTGTGTGTGTGTGTGTGTGTATGTGTATCTGTATTTACAATGATTAAAAACATAATTCATGGACCTACAGCAGTGTTAACGTGATTTCACTCCCACCCTTTTACAATTTGAAAAGCTTATTTTAGACACATGGACAATTTCTGAATTTGATGGTCAATGTTTTGAATATTTGTAATGTACTCTGGGAACTCACCATGATAATTCTTTATTCATCTGGGGCCATGAGATGCAGAGCTCCATGTAGAGCAAGGGAGTAGGGTATGGATGGCATCGGGTTGTATGCCAATTTACTTTGTGGGGGCTGATTAAGCTAGGGTATCCTTGGGAAGGCTGTAGACTTTATCACCTCCCAGTTTAGCCCACTGTCTCCTTTTCCAGTCCTTACCTCTCCCACTCTGATATCATGGGAAAGAGAAAAAAGAAGTCATTGAATCTCAGGGCATGAGAGGAGGAAAATGGAAAGATGAAAAAGGGGAGAAAGTAGAGAAAAAAGTGAGCGAGCATAGATCTGTATCTCTTACCACTGTTACTTCTCTTTTTTCTATCATCAATATGACTGGGTGAGGAAGTGAAAAAGTCCATGTGAAAAAGAATATTAGCTTGATCTATCTTAATTGATCTATTTGTGGGCAGTTTGGTATTAAGGAAAAAGTGCTGACTTTGGACTCAAAGGAACAGGGTTCAAATCCCACCTCTGACACTACCTGTTTGATCTTGGGCAACTAATTTAACTACCCTAATCTTCATTTCCCCCAACTGTAAAATGAGAGGGTGGTCCAGATGACTTCCATTTCTACATCAATGATCTTATGGTGTCTGAGATGAATTCCCCATAAGTGGAGAGGGCTATCTCAATTATCCACCAAAACAGTCAGGACTATTCTGAACATTAGATAATCCAAACATCAGTTACACTGGCACTGGGCTATGCCCCTATGTTTTCATTCGAATGTATTTATCAGATATTCTGAGAATTCACTATACAAATTTAACTGAATAATGTATTTTAGCCTTAAAATCTGTTCCACATCCTGTCCTATTCCTTGGTATCTATCTCCTTGTTCTTCACTGGAAGATGGCCACATATGGCATGACTTCTCAGACTGATGCAAAGCACCAACCCAATTTATCTCTTCATATGTCATTTTGTCTCCCTTCTCTGTCTCTTTGCCCACCCTAGAAGTAAAGGATTTGACCAAGACATAACTGGATTAGCATAAACTAAGATCTTAAATGTGCAAGTGAAAGAATTAAGCAAAGTAGTTGACCATATTTAAAAAAAAAAACCTAACCCAAAACACAAAAGGAAAATAACATTTCTAAAAAGCCAAAATACAGATAATTAATCTGCTAATGGAGAAATCACTGTAAGACTGGAGTCAATATCTTACAATATCTACTGAACCCTTCAGTGCCTTTATGTCCTCACTACACTCACTAGGAAAATATTTGTTACATTCCTTATTCTGACCTTTAAAGAGCCTCAAATTGTAATCAGAGCAACTTTAAAGTGCGTGTTAATTACCTTTATTTTCTTTACTGGCCTTTGTTCAGCATAAGAATGTTAAGTGGAGAGAGATAGCTCGAATTCCTTACTGGAACTTGGTTATCTCGATATCCTTTGATATTCTCCCCAAACCCATAAAAAGAAAGTAGGGGGCATCCAAACAGATTGTCTCAACCTCTAAGATATCCTTTGATATTGCTTAAAGAATCCGGTAGATTTATTATTTGGTAAGAGCATCATTTCCTCCCTTTTCCTCTGTTTTATGTGGTAACAACTCATGGCATCTATGACTGTCCACTGTAATCCCAATCTACAAAGGAACAGGATGGATTGTGTATCTGGTTTCAGCATTACACTTTCAGTGCTAAAGCTGAGTCCCAAAGAGAATGCTGCTAGAGAATCATATATTGTACATCTGGATGGCAGAGGCTCAGAGATTTGCTCTTATTTGGTGTCCTAGGAATGAAAGTTAAATAGCACTTGTTAGACTTGTTAATCACCTTGGTTGATTATTACCTCTCTACAGTCATGTCTGTAGCCCCAGATAAGATTCATGCACCCTTCGAACTCATGGAATTCGCCAAACGCGATCATCCAGGCTAACACTTTTACTTTTACTTCAGTTTACCCGACAAGAGTATTTTGTTTATCTCAATAATCTGAGTGGTCGTAGTTATATAGACCAGGTTCCAGAATTTCATGGGAAGTTAGAAACTCAGAGTAAGGAGGATACAATTTTAATGTAAACATTTTATGCAGTGTGTGTTCGTAAATGTTTACTAGTATATGCATTGCATGCTGGCAAATGTTTAACAACTCGCTCTCTGGAAAGGGAATGTATACACAACACAAATTTAAGTTGAACATATAGTATTGGGTTTTTTTCCCATCACTTTGTTAAGTCTGGACAATCTACAAAACAATAAATCAAGCTCCAATTTGTGGCATTTGCTGACTTCTGAGGTTTAAGTGCTCACACTGAAAATTTCACAGTTGGCTCTTGAGAATATCACAGTATAAGCTGGCTCCAATACACTCCTACTTTTGTCCTATGGCCAGTGTTCAGGTTTATCTTTATGATGATTATGTATGGAGTACCACTTTTATACTAGGATATATATCAGAGCACAGATTTTTGAGCTTAAAGGGACTTCAGAAGACATCTAGTTCAAACTCCTCATTTTACAGACAAAGAAAGTCACACAGTCAAAAGTATTCAGGTTTTAAATGCAGGTTCTTTGACTGCAAATCTTGTGCTCTTTCCCCAAGCATGGTACATGACAATGGCTTTCAAGAGATAATAAAACATAACTTGAACTTGAAATCACAGCAGCTATATTTAGAACTAGAAGAGATTTTTGAGATCATCTAATAATACTTCCTCCCATTTTGCAGATGAGGAAATTGAGGCCCAGAGACATTAAGTGATGTGCCCAAAGCCACAAATAAGTGGCAGAAGTGGGATTTGAATTCAGTTTCTTTGAACTCAGTCCTTTCTTCTCAGTTTCTTTCCATTGTATGTTGCTGCCTCCACTCTGTGCTCACCTCATTTGCAGGATATAAAGCATTAATTTAATATGTAACCTAAAATAACTCATTATAGAATTGTACTGTAATGGCTCAACACGAATGGAATCTAGAGAATATACAGTAGCCTTCCCGTAGTAGAGCATTTTTTTAAACTACATGTAAGCACAATTCACATAAGTACATATTTAGAAAAATGGCACAGAGATTCCCAGCTTAGCTGATTAAATGATCTCTAGTGAGGTATTTATACCAATTACTTAAATATCTAACCAGTGACTTGAAATGACACCGAAAATATACCAATATCAATTATAAGCCATCTGTTTTTAGCTTATTAAATAAAGTTTGAGGAATAACTATTATTTTCTTTGTTTTTTTAAAGATGGACCACAGACAATCTGAACTAAAGAGAGAACCATTAATGTATTTGCTGTGGGAAGTCATTTTTAAGCGTAAAGCAGCAGTATGGGAAATTTTGAAAACTATGAAATGGTTGAATAGGATTGCCTGGATTATTACAGAAAATAGTATCATACACCTCAGAAAGCACAAATAGGAAAAGAAAAAGAGCATATATAGGTTTTATGTCTTAGGAAAGTTGTGGAAAAAAAACCCACCCCAAAACAACAACAATAAAAAAAACATCTTTGCCCCTCTCCCACCCCAGGGCAAAGCAAAAGCAAGAATGTTACAAAATATCATAGCTTATGGAATCCTGTGGTATTAAATTATCACTTGCTCAGGACGAGTCTTGAAATGTTACCCTATTGTTTAATATATTTGTAGATATATACATTTACAAATACATATGTTACAGACCTTATCAATGGTTGGCCAATTTGAAGTCTCCAAAATTATGATAAACTTCAGATGAGCTTTCTCCTTTTCTTCCTATGAGAGCTGAAATTTGCCTTGCCTATTTATTAAAATTTGCTTGGTCCGCAGTGGCCAACTGTGGCCTCGGAGTTGCAAGTGTCCTCTTTGAATATGTCATTCTTACCTCCCCCCTCCCCATTCTATATTTGGTAACTGAACTCATGTTTCAGCAGAGGGCCACTATCTGGCATTCCAGTAGCAGAGCCCTCAGGCTTGTAGTTCTGAATAACTGAGCTCTGAGAGTGTGTGGTTCTTAGAAACTCAGGGCAATTGGTGGAGGAAGAAAATGTCTCTGCTGCCATCAAGATAATATTTAAAACATATGCTCTTACATTCTAATCTTGAAAGTCGACTACCACCACATTTTTATGGAGTTCCTAATCAATGCAAGACGCTGCAAGCAATTTGTTAATGGGGGAAAATGGACTCCTTTAAGGAGCCCAGTCATCTTAGCATTTGAACCCTCAGCTTTCCTCTGCTACTTCAGAAAGGACAAATTTGAATTTTTTTCTTTTACTTACGTGATAATCTGTCACAGACTAGTAAATCAGATTTCTTTAAAAAAACAAAACACTGACTTCTTATCAAATTAAAACTTAGAAACCTGGCATAGCCTCTTCCTGTAAAGAATGACTGTGTTTGTAGCCAGAAGATCAGAAATCTTGAGGAAAATATGAAAAAATGAGCATTTATATAGTGCTTTAAGATTACAGGAGCATTTTATCTTATCTCATTTAACTCCTAAGAAAAGCCTCTGAAGCAGTTAGATTTGGGCTTCAAAATGGTCATGAGCAAATGATGGATATTTTGGGGAGAGTGAGGGGCATTATTATCCCTATTTTCAAGATGAGCAAACCAAGACTCTGGGATGTTGAGTGACTTCCCTTAAGCCACAATATGAGAAAGAGTTAGAAATAGGTTTAAAAATGAGGTCTCTTCTGACCCCAAGTCAAAGGCTCTTTCTGAGTGCTAAGAGTAACAGATGCATCCTTTAAAGGGCCAGATACATAGTCAACAAACTCACCGAACAATATTTTGTAAGAAACGTCATTACCCTTTTATGAGGTGCTTGAACTTAGTTGTTTTCTTTCTTTCTTTTTTTTTTT
>JAQQSZ010003634.1:0-14391 GCA_028646595.1 Phalanger gymnotis
AACCATTCAAACATATACATGATTATATTTGAGATTATAAATTTGGCCTTCCTACTACAGTATCATTATGTATAACTCTTCCACAATACTCATGTTGTGAAAGACTAACTATATTTTGCTTCTTCCTAACCTATCCCCCTTTATTGAATTTTCTCCCTTGACCCTGTCCCTTTTCGAAAGTGTTTGTTTTTGATTACCTCCACCCCCATTTGCCCTCCCTTCTATCATCTCCCCTTTTTTATTTTCTTCCTCCTTCTTTCCTGTGGGGTAGGATACCCAATTGAGTATGTATGGTATTCCCTCCTCAGGTCAAATATGATGAGAGCAAGATTCACTCATTCCCCCCACCTGCCTTCTCTTCTCTTCCTGTTGACTGTTATTTCTAATCAGCCTGAGAAAGAAATGTCCATTAAGATGCCTTTTTTTGTGGTGGTCTGAAGTGGTGTGTCATTAAAATGTTCATGGTCTCTGCACACCCAGAAGCCCTGTGACTTTCTAAATCCTTGCCAGCTGGCCCCAGCTCACATCCCTGATCAACACACACACACACACACACACACACACACACACACACACACACATCAAAGCACAAAGAGTAAGGTGCAATTTCTCTCTCTCTCTCTCTCTCTCTCTCTCTCTCTCTCTCTCTCTCTCACTCTTTCTCTCTCTCTCTCCCTACCCTCCATCCCTTGATACTCTTTCCCCTGTCAACCTCTACCTCCCCTTGCCACAAATGCAAACAACGGGAGCAGTCTAAGATCCTCAAGGAACAGCTGCTCTGCAAGGAAGCCATGAGCGTCAGTGGAGCTGCTGCAGCACGCACATCTGTCACTCAAGAAAATGTCATCCTACCCAAGCAAATCCATTGTACAATTGGAACGGAGAAAGCACTCGTTTAGATAGGTTTATGGATGGACTTCTGTTTGAACCAGTGACATCTGGGCCAATGGGACTATAGGAGTGGAGGCCTGTTCAGTTGACCTTTTTCTAAAGAAGATTTAATTTCTAATAGGTTAGCTTCCATGTAGATACATGGTCCTCTACTAACATATGCATCTATTGCTCCTCCCCATGTCCAAACCACTACCAAATCCCCTTTATTTAACTTGTTGGTTAAAAAAATTCCAGCCACACACTGTTCCTTTTCTTCTTCTTAAGAATCAGTTTTTGCCCAAACCTATCTGTTATTGCCAAGGCCTCAACATTCACTATTCAAAGGAATCTGAAATAAACAGGCTTGTCCCCAACCCCTCTGGCCCAGTAAAACCAATTACCTCTTAAGTATAAAAGTGCACACTGAAAAACAAATAAACAAATAAAAAACCTCCAGCCATGAAGAGGACATATTTTGGAATGGAAACAAAAGGCTTTATTTGCAAAGTCCCACAAAGCTACAGGGACTTTGGATTTAGCCACCCTACTCCCTGAGAATACAGAAGTATCTGGAGTCTCCAGGCCACTGGGGCACTCACATCATTTCCATGGTGAAAGGAAAAATCCCTTTTAATTGCTGAAGTTTATTTTTTTCAAAGCAATTTTTAGAGGAAGACTTCTTGCAATATGTACTTTGAAGAATTATGTATGACTATTCCTGACAGCTTTAATACACTTGAGATAAAAATAGTTTAGCACACAATTTGCTTGCGTGTGTGTATGTGTGTGTGTATGCTGTGTGTGTGTGGGAGGGGGGAATGAAGGACTTGTTTTTAAAACTTATAACCTCTACTATGTTTTGAAGTTCAGAAAAATGCATTCGTATTTCAGTCTTTTTTGATCACAAAATGTAAATCATAAGTATTTATTTTCTTAGCTAACAAATGTTTCCCTAGGACATTTTATCACCTTTAGATAGAACCATTTTTAAAAAAAGATATAAATTAAATCACATTATTGTGAAATTTCCCAGGGTAAGACCTCTCTCATTTATAAGATTCTGCAATACGATGAAACTCTCAAATATCTTACAGTTCCCTATATCTCTATCAAAAAAAAAAAGAGACTTCCATTGACCTTTACAACTTTCACCAATAAAGCAATAGATCAATGAACTTTTCTTCTCTGGATATGTCCCAATGAAACATAAAGGCTGAAAAAAAAGCCCGACAGCCCAACCCCCATTTACTTCCCATAACGCAAAGCAGTTTTTTTCCACCCAAAGTTTCTGGGATTGCATACTAAAGATTACGAGGTACTTCTACAGAGCTCTGATCAGCAGATTTGATATATGGATTTAGATCAATTTTTTCTTATGGCAAATCTATATGTTATTCTACTTCTTCATTTGGTACTATTTGCTGAGTGGCTGTTACTTGGGAGCAGAGGTCAGTATCTAGCTGTTGGAGAAGCAGAGTAATCTTTTACTCCTCATAAGAGTAGTGAGAGATATTAAATCACACTTGACGTACCTGAAGCCCAGCAACTTCATCCATATTTTATCTGCTGTAAATTTAATACCACAGCACTTTTTAGGGTGATATATTTATTAACTGGCTGGGGATGAGCAGTACAGAAATTCAGTTTGTTCAGGAAAATAAAATGAAGACAGTCTGACAAGTTTATGAAGTAAGCACAATAGCTATTTATTACTTTTTAAACACACAGAGTGCTGAAATGTCTTTAGCAGTGTTTGTTCAATAAATGCATAATGACTTCTAAATCACCTCTATTTATTTTTTTCCTTGAATTTTAATAAAGTTTTTCTCTTTACAAAAATTGGCTGCCCCCTGCCCCTCCCCAACACACTCCCTACATACAGCATAACTTGTGTGCTCTTTATTTAAGGGAATAAACAGGACTGTGCATGTGATAAAGTTGCCCAATGGAATTGTGGGAAGGGGGATTCTATTTAGCCCTGCTCTAGCCAACCATTTTGTGACCCACTCTTGAGTATGTAGAAAAAAACATATACACATAGAAAAGCTTCTTATAATGATCATTCTTTTAGTTTAGTTCTACTCAGCGTGCTTAAGATAGCAACTTATTTATATCCTAAAAACCCAACCCCACCCATCTCTAAACTACACTGATTGTTGCTGTTTTTTTGTTTTGTTTTCTGTTAGCTGGCCCATGTTTTATCTTCTCATACTTCTGACATATACACGGCTATGTAAACTGCTCATTGGAAGAGAAAATGAAGCACTTCCAGTGCATTTATTTGTGCCTTGCTCAATATTTAAGATCGACAAAGTATTTTCTCCCACTTCAAAATATAACCTTGAAAATCCCTGCTGTTGTTTAAAATATTGCAAGGTATGGCTACTGAGTGTTCACAGTTTTATTTTGAGATATCTTTTCAAGTATTCATTTTTATAGGTGACCTTCCTCAGCTCTGAGCTAATTTAAACAAAATGTTTAAGAAACAAATAAATCTGGTCAGTCACTTAAGGACGACACCAGTGAAATTCTAATCCTCAGCTGGCTTCTCCCTCGAGCAAGAGTTACTGCCATCTCTTTCTCACTTTTAGCTGAAGCGTACTTACTTATTTTATCAACTAAAGGAAAACACAAATCTGAAAATCTCTCCAAAATAAAAGAAAAAAATGCATTCCATGCCACCCATGAATGGTTTTTGGAGTATGCATCATTTTAGATAATCTGCACTGATAGTCCTTTCCATTAACGTGTATAATTGAAAGTTGATATTGTATTGTTTGGGAAGGGGAGTGTAATCAATGAACTCAAGGGTCTTTTTGATCCTTAACTAAAGTAAGTTTTTAGTATGGTAATGTGCAGTATTTTTGTCCTGTTTGGTCCTCATAGGAGATTCCTATAAATAAGGTCTGAATATTTTGGGTAAACAAAATTTAAATTCAATTGTGTATGCCCTGTGTTCCTCTTCTATGGCATGCTTTAAAACAAACAGAATGTCTAAATAGGGATGCTTCATCACTGTTTTCTATCACTCTTTTGATTATATTAGCTTTATCCTTCCTTGGGATACCGTACCCAAATGCATTTTAATTCTCCCCTTGATGTTTTTGCTCTTTACATCATTAGAAGATTCAAATCTGCAGGTCATATTGTCGCCTCAGAAGGAATGTATCAAACTGAATAATCACAATATCAGCTTTGGATCTTAGGCTCTGAGGAAGTCCATTACATAATAGATGATGTGTCAGGAAAACAAGATGACTGAAGCTTTGGAAATCCACCCCAAGAGCTTTAATTCACAGAAAAAATCTTGGAAGTATTTTTTCCCACAGTTCAGTGTGCCATTTTTAAAGGAAAACAACCTCTGTAACCTAATCTGAACTGTTTCTATTAACTATAAAACTGTGCTTGCCTTAAGAAGGTCACATCGAATGTCAATACTAATGAACTGGAAAGTTCTGTGATCAGGGATGGGAAAAATTAAAAGACTTACTGGGGCCTAGATCTTTCAAATATGTTAAGTCCCCTATCCTCTACATAAAGAGCAAGGCATGAATTCATAATGCATTAAATACATTTATATTCATATACTGTGGAATCTCTGTATAATGCTGATGTCAGAAAATAGAACTGTTATAAAAATTTTTATACTAGGCTTTTAATATATGCAGCCATGTTTTAGGGGACATAATTTGACCCATGTTATGTCTAAGTTTGTGTAATAGTCATGTTATAACATGGTAATACTATACTAATTAATTTATTTCCTCATCTATCCCCCAAATTGGTTACTATCTGATAGTCTGATGGGAGGAGGAGGTAGAATCTTGACAGTATGGTTCTTGGGATTCTCTCAGTCATATTTCTTGATTTCCTTCCCTCCCTCCTTTCTCCTTCACTTTGTCCCTCCTTTCCTTCCTTCCTTCCTTCCTTCCAGTAAATAATCCCAAGCAACCTCTAAGATCTTCCAATTAAAAAGACAAACAAAACACATAACCCAAACTAATTCTATGACCTAAGGTAGGTTCACCCTCAGCTTCCTGGATGATGGTCATACTCTATGCTCCATGAACTATGCATTCTTTAGTTTATTTTCAGCTATAGGAACTCACTTCTCTACCTTACAATGAAGCATGAGCTTATGCTTGTCCTATTTCCCATCAAAGGGGAAACCAATGACTATATATTTTAATCATAAATTAAAAATTTAAAAATGTATTACTATGTTAATATCATATATACATATAGCAATACAACACAAAGTAATATATAACAATAAATATATTCTAACACTCTCTGTTTCACCTTTACCCCTCCACTCCCCTCCAGACTTTGGACTATCTTCTGCACAGACTTAAACACAGAGTCTGCATAGAAGTATCCTTCAGGGCACTATGGTGATTCTGACCTTTGTACATAATTCAGAATGAAGGAGAAAGCCTCTGTATGTGTTTGTATAAAGCTTTCATGGTCTGTGCCAAGAGAACATGCCCCAGAGACAAATATGCAATACGTTGGTCCTGGTTGATTGGTGAGGCCTGTAGCTATCACCTAACCTGGGCCATTTCCAGCAGGGATGAGAAGGAAGATATAGATATGTGTCTGAAGGCCACAGTTATCTTTCTGTATGAAATGGCAGCTGCTTTTGAGGTTTCTATTTACTTTTCTAGCTTGACTGATAAGCCGATTATTGTATTCAAAGCTTCAGTTAAAAGTTGGAGGTGAGTGTGGTACTAGCCACATTACTTTGTTTGCTGGACTCCCAGTAGCTAAAGAATGTACATATAAAAGAAGGAAACTTAAAAACACAAATTATATTGAGGAAAAACATGTAGAAAGATGCACAAATCATTAGATTAAAATGTATATTGCAATAGAGGTCTCAGACACAACAGTAAAATGCTGGTGTCTTTGGCCCTGCTGAGTCTCCCTGTATTATCCCTAAGAGCACAGGATTTACTCAAAGCTTCAGACTAGACTAGAAAGTCAAATATTTTGTGTCTCCTATTAGTGCCAGGGTCAGCCCCAGGCTTAGTACACTTTGAGCCACCTGGATCTGCTTCCATTTTCTGAGAAGTCAGAATGGCATGTGGATCAGTTTATAGTAGATACATAGGAGATGCACTGGGAATAAACAAGTTAACCCAATTTAAAATGGACAAGTATTACACTCTCCAATAAATTTCTATACTAACTCTTCACAATAGTGTGGCCTTGACCCTGGGCTCTTAAAGTCCATGCCAATAGCCCACAGGCATTTGCATGTCCTACTAAGCTGAAAAGGCTGAGACTTTGGCCTCTTCCTTGGGTTTGTATCTGCCATTCGATGACTAGTCTAATTAACCTCCTAAATAACCTTCAGTTTGGGGAGGTTTATCATTGGAACTTGGCCATCAGTTATTTTTGCTCCATTGCAAGGGCCCAGGTAGGTAGAAGGGGATCTGTCATTGTTGAGTAGAGGGGTGGGTGGTGCTGGGTCTTTTGTTTGCTGGCCCTACAAGAAAATGATGCCTCGAGAACTCTGTCATCACTAAGGGCATGGGGGATGGAGGCTACTATTGCTGAGGTGAGAGGACGGGTTTTTACCAGGTTAATATATCCATGTCTAACTCTGCCTTCTCCTTCACCTTTGCTTTCCAGACCTCCTGGTCCACCATTTGCAAAGTCTTCTTCATGTTACATCTTGTCCTCTCATGTTCTTTCCATCTTCTTATGCTCAAGGAACTTTGACTACCTCTGTATAATACTTTATCTCTTAACAGTGTTGACTATTTCTTTTCCCATGTTCCTCTTTGTGTCAGATGAGGAGGAAGAATGGGAATATTCCTTGTTCTCCAATGCTACCTCAAGAACCACCTTCTGCACTTTTCACTCAGAATCCTATGCCTTCTAGAGTCACTTTATCTACATCACCCTGTCAAGGACACTGTTATAGTCATTGATCAGCCCCTGGGTCTTTTTCTCTATTTTCTCCATGTTCATTATAGCTTATGATCTTCTTTTCAACTCAAATCCTTAATGCTACTACTACTAGAACTCCTACTACTAAGACTATAGCTACTACAATACTACTACTACCACTGTTACTATTATCACTAGTATGATTACTACTACTACTATTACTATACTGCTGCTGCTACTACTACTACTAAACTGCCATTACTACCACCATTACTACCATTATACCGCTACTACAACTACTACCATTATATTGCTATTACTACTACTACTACCACAGTGATACTTCTATGACTATTACTGTTACAATTTATATGGTGCTAAATGCAAAATTCTTTACATATGTTATCTCATCTGATCCTCACAACAACCCTAGGAGGTAGGAGCTATTATTATCCTCACTTTACAGATGAGGAAACTGAGGTGCACAAAAGTTAAGTGTCCTGTGACTATCTGAGACAGGAATTGAACTCAGATCCTCCAATTCTCTTTCCGCTGCATTACCTAGATGTTAGGGACTTCATTATTCCTATTGATGCCCCATCAGACACCATTGGTTTCCCAGTCAATTAGCATTCTCAGCTCCAGGACCCATGTCTCCATTCTATATCGCTCTCCAACAAGGATGTCCATTCCTTAAATCTCACCTAGACTGCAACTACAACCTGGACTACAATTAAGACCCTTAAAAGTTTTGTTCCAATGAATATTTATGGCTTTATTATACTTGATTCTTCTCATGTTCTCTATGTTCCAGTGAGAGTACTAGCTAGCTTTCGCAGACTTTCTGAAGCATTCCTTCTCTCACCTTCTCACATCTGCATAAGCCATCTCCTATGTTTGGAACCCACTCCATCCTCACCTCTGCTTCTCAAAATTGCCTATTTCAAGGCATAGCTTTGGTGCAATTTCTCTCCCTTCTCAAATTTCTATTTATTAAATTTTGCACATGTTATATATCCCCTTAGTAGAATGTTACCTCCTCAAATATAGGGGCTATTTAATATCTGTCTTTGCATCACAAGTGCCCAACAAAGTACCTTTCAAATAATATGTGCTTAATATTTTAAAAACTGTATTGGACCATGACCATCTACTAAAGTACAAGAAAGGAAACAGTCTTCATTGAGATGGGAGTACCCACACTGATAAAGTAATAGATTTCCTTTGAAATGTTGCAATATTGAAGAAATGATTACATTTGATTCAAGTTAGATAATACTGAGATTCTTCCAATAAATGCCAAAGAAATCAGTGTCAAGAGGTATACTGAACTACCATGAGATATGTATCATGTCCTCAGATTGTATGCTCTGGTTAAGATTTTTTCACATTCCCTTATAGTCTCATTTTTTTTTTTTGCCAGAGATATTGTAAATCCTGGAGAGAACCTTGGAATGATGATTGTTTCTAGAGTTCTAGGATGAGACTTTCTATTCTAAAGCTTCCTTTCAAAGGCAGTGATCAGTACACTAGCATCATGACAAAGATTGAACTTAAGGTAAAAATTACATTTTCTGGAAAATCCTTGTTGTTACTTCTTAGGTTCAGTGGTTTCTAACATCAGAGTTCTTATTGGAATTAACTCTATTGGACCATTGAAAATTATTATTATAGCCTTGAGTGGCATGGGCCGAGTCAGCCACAAAGGGCAGGGAGGAGCACTTCTTCATTTTCTCTAAAATTTTGCTTCTTCTCCAAAATCACTGAACACAAAATATCAGATGTACAATAAAAAGCTATTTTAAGTTTCATCAGGGAGGATTTGAAAAGAAGAATAGGAAGGTAGGAAGGAAAAGGGACACTCATACAAAAAAGAGGGAAAGTATCTATATAGGCTTAGCAAGTCCAATGAAGCAAAGAATTGACATGAACAAACAATTGAAATGACAAGGAAGGAAATATAGAATTTTTCTACCAAAGTTAAAAAAGGAGATGGACATAAACATGATAACTTCATTGGTTTTTCTTCCTCCATATTTAAACAAGGCGACTGATTATCCCTCTACTTTGTATCTCTTTGATTTTTGCCAACTTAGTAAGAATATATGCCTGTCCATAACACAGACAGAAGAAATAAGGAGCAGAAATGGTGATTTGAGGAAAGTTATTTTATTGCCAGGTAAAGTAATAATACCAACATAAAATCTCCTAAATCACTAACAAATGAATACTAGAAATATTTTAATTCTCTTACAATTCTCTAGATTTCTATCCTAGCTTTGAGATCTTTTTTTTCCACTTGACTTTATAAGGGAAATCTTATATAAAGGCAGTCAGTGTGGTATCAGGGAATGGACATAAACCATGGGCCAAGAGATCAGTTTCTTCATTAACTTGTTATGTGACCTTGCACAAGTCACTTCATGTTATTGAATCTTAGTATTCCAACTTTACAAATGAGGAGCTGGTCAAAAAAGGTAGTTCTCCGGATCCCTGGGGGTTGTGGAGTTCTGCAAGTGGTCTGAAAATTCACATGCATATAATTATATATATGCATATATATATACATATATGCATTATATATATACATATACATGAATATATTATACACACACACATATATATACATATATATGTATATATATAGTTGTTGTTCCATCATTTCTGTCACATCTGGATTTTTGTAACCCCATTTGGGGTTTTCTTGGCAAAATACTGGTTTGTCACTTCCTTCTCCATTTCATTTTACAGATGAGGAACTGAGGCAAACAGAATTAAGGGACTTGCCCCAGGTCACACAGCTGGTAAGAGTCTGGAGCTGATATTTGAACTTAGGAAGATTAGTCTTCTTCCGGCCTGACACTATCCATTGTACTACCTAGCTGCCCCATATAGGCATGACCGTTCTTCAAATATACGTACATGTTATAATGTAATAAAGTATACATTCACTCAAAAGCATTTTTCAATTCACAGTGGCATTTGGTCATATTGTTCATGAGAATGGGCCCTCAAGTCTGACATACTTTTAGAAAGAAATTTGTTAGATTATTTGGTAAAGAAGAGAGCTGGAAAGGGAGTCTCTTTCTCCAGATTCTGGAAGATTTGGGATTTTGACAAAGATTTCTAACGCATGTGGAGCCCCACATGTGCCATGTACCCAGTTAAGGAATTTTGCCAACAGGGCAGCCTAAAAGCAAGCAGACTATGATAGGTAAGGGTAACTAACCCAAAACAGAAGCTTAGAGGTGGATCCCTCAAAAATTCCTGGAAGTGGCACCCAAAACAAGAATGCTTTGAGGGGGACCTGAGGTTTGGAGGAATCAAAAATACCATATAGCCATCTCTGGCAATCCTAAAGAGTTATTGGAGTCAAGCAACATTCTGGGTGTGGATAACCATTAAGAGTGAATTTAAATAGTTAAATACCACCCCTCCCCCCAACAGTAAGATAAATAACTTTCCCCACAATCATTATTCATTTTTTTTTCAATGAACAGATGAGATTACAACAATTATCCTAAGAGGCTTGGTGAGTATTTTTGTTTCTAGTATATGGACTCTAATACCATGAAAAAGCAACATCTGGACTGGAATAGGAGATTAATAAAGAAAATAGATGAGGAAGTATAATGAAACAAAGAACTGACAAGAATATTCCTTTGAAATGGCAAGGGAGAAAACGCCAAGCTTTTCCAAGACTCATCTTCAAGTACCTGTTTCTACATGAAGCTTTTCTCTCAGTGCTCCTCCCAGTGGCCATTGTACCCCCTCTCAAATCTACTTGTTATTCATTTTGTATATACTTGGTATGTACTTATACATAAACATATCCCTTACATTAGAATGTATACTTTTGTGGGGCAGGGACTGTTTTACTTATGTCTTTGTACTTCCAGGGCTTAGCAAATCCCTGGTATGTAGCAAGCACTTAATAAATGCTTGTTGGTTGACTGATAATATGATAACTTCACTGGTGTTCTTTTGTCCATTGTTAAGCCAGATGACTGATTATTCTTTTAGTCTAGTTTGTATCCTTCAGGTCTCTTTCAGGTCTAAAATTTAATACTTATTAAATTGATATTTATTGCATATATCATAGACTTGCACAGGTGAATTTCGATCAGACTTGACAACCAATAACAAGCCATTCACAGACTCATGGATGCATGTGCTGACTATAGTTATTGACATAAACATTGAGAACACATTTTCAGTTTGATTTTAATTTGTCGTTTCCAAGGGTGGGGCACTTGAGACCTCAAGGTCACATGTGGCCCTCTAGGTCCTCAAGTGTGGCCCTTTGACTAAATCTAAACTTCACAGAACAAATTCCCTTAACAAAAGGATTTGTTCTGTAAAACTTGGACTCGGGCAAAAGGCCACATGCAAGGACCTAGAAGGCCACATGTGGCCTCAAGGCTGCAGGTTCCCCACCCCTGGTCTATTCCATCATTTCTCTCGGTTTCAATTAGCCTATGAAGCAGTAGAAATGTACACGGTTGAATTGTAAGCATATGCTTGTATACAAATCTATTGATCATCTTTGATGCTTGAAACTGAAATCATAGGCTAGCTGAGACAATGGTGAAGCTAAGAATATTACAGCATCAGTTAAAAATAAGAACCAGTTTAAAAAAAAAAACTATGAAGACAAAAAAAAATACAGTGTCAAACATTTAGCTTTTGATCATTTGGATGAGCTGGTATAGTTTAAACCAGGGATTTCAGGCAGCTCCACACGTGCTGAAAAGACCACACTAGTGAGTGACAGAAAAGAAAAAGAAAACATAAAGATTTTAGGGATAGATGGTTGCTAGCTGGATGGCAGCTAGAAGCTGTGCTCATAGAAAAGCTCATAGTATTACTCCCAAGATGCCACTGCTATGGTTCTGGTGACCAGGGTTCCAAGACTCAAAATAATGAAATCTAATGAATGGGAGTAAAATACACATAAAAGAAATTCCCTTGTTGACTTTATGGATACACACACAGTGAATGCAATTTTAGGGAAGATGTTTCCCAATGAGAATGCTGACCAGGAAGCTTTTATGCTACTCTTATCTCTCATGTCTAGAAAGATAGTCAAGGATAGTAAATGTCAAAATGGTTTGAAGGAAATGAAAAATAGTTCATGGAAATTGTAAGATAGGAGAAAAAATAGCTTTGGTGAAAGTTCTGTAGTTCACACTCAGGAAGTTTTGTATGAAAATTTGCAAGTAATTTTTCATGTAAACATTTTATTTAAAAGTTCATTGGTTTCATAGACTTCTGCTTAAATCATGGGAAACTCTGGTCTTGAGCATCAGGGATCTACATAATATTCCCCTCAAAAGCTTTATTTTTCAAATTATATTTATTTTTTCTCCCATAGAGCACTCCTCCAAATAAGCAGAGGAAAGAAAAAAAATCCTTTTGACAAATAAGCACAGTCAAATAAAACAAATTTCCACAATGGCCAGGTCCAGAAATGTGTTTTTCATTTGGTATTAATTCATCACTTCTGTCTCAGTAAGTATTGTTCATCATTGGTGCTTTGGAGTCATGATTGTTCATTGCACTGGTTGGAGTTATTGGGTCTTTCTGAATTGTTCATTTTTACGATGTTGATCTTATAGTATAACTTGATCTGGTTCTGCACATTTCATTCTGCCTTAGTCTGCACAAGTTTTGCTAGGTTTTTCTGAAACCTTCCCTTCATATCTTACAGCAAAATAATACTATTACATTTCATCTATACACCTTAATTTGTTCAGCCATTCCTTAATTGACAGGCACCCCACAACCTTAGTTTCCAATTCTTTGCCACCACAAAGAGAGTTGTGAATTCTAGTTATGATATTAGTGGCTCAAAGGCCATGCACAGTTCAATATCATTTTGGGGCATAGTTCCAAATTACTTTCCAGAATGGCTGGACTAAATCAGAGCTACAACAGTACATCAATGTGCTTATTTTCCTGCAGCCCGTTATCATTTATCATTCTCTATTTTCGTTAATTTTGCTGATCTCAAGAGTGTGACGTGAAACCTCAGAGTTGCTTTAATTTTCATTTCTCTAATTGTTAGTGATAGGGAGCATTTTTTTTTCATATGGCCTTATATAGCTTGGATTTCTTCCCTTTCAAATTGCTTGTTCATATCTTTTGACCATTTGTCTATTAGGGAATGGCTCTTTTTCTTATAAATTTGAATCAGTTCCTTATATATTTTAGAAATGAGACATTAATTGGAGAAGCTTGCCAATCTTTTCCTCAGTTAACTACAAATCTCTTTTTTTTTTTCATTCTCACTCGGTGGCAGCTTTCTTAGCTTATTAGATTCTTCTTTCCATTCATGGCACCTCTTCTCATTGATCAGCGCCAATGACTCTGTTCTAGGGCAAGCATGTTTTTAGCGGCTTTCAGTCTCCATTCTGATGAGCCTTCTTCAAAAGATGCCTTCCAGGTAGTGTCTTGCAAATATACACTATAATGAAAGAGAAAAAGTGAAAATAAAATGCTTGAGATATTTAAGTTCTACATCTACAAAATACAAATTATAGAATACTTTGCCAGTCATGGAATAGCATAGTGGATAAAGAGCTACCCTTGAGCCAGGCAGACCTAGATTTAAGTCCTACCTCTGACAATGCTGCTCAGAGCATGGCTCTGTGTGACCCTGAGCAAATCACATAACCTCTCAGTGTTTAAGGCCATCCATTAGGATGTTAAATCACAGAAGGTGTGTCAACCTTCCATGGTATAGGAAGTTTACTCATCTGAAAGTTTCCTGTACCAATGAAATAACAGGTCCTATCCCTAGCCTCACTGAACTACCAAACTCCTGACTAACTGCTAGAAGGGAAATACGTACGCACACATACATACATACATACATATATGTATATATATACATCTAAACATACGTACACATACATATACACTTTAAAATAGGACCCACATTATCCTTGTTTTCCTCATCCTTTCTGACCTTGCTTAGTGAATGTATAGTTTGAACTTCTTACTGTTACAGTTATCAGGTCAACAAATAGTCCTTAAGTTACTTTCATGTTCCAGGCAATGTGCCTTAAGCCTTGGACATGCAAATAAAAGAAAAATGAACTAGTACTTGCTCTCAAAGAGCTCACGGTCTAATGAGGAAAACTATGCCAAAGCTATGATATTAATGAGATCAATTGGAATTAATTTTAGAGGGAAGATATTAGCATTAAGTGGAATTAGGAAAGTTTTCTTGTAAGATGTGGGATTTTAGCTCAGACCTGAAGGAAGTTAGGGAAGCCAGGAGTCAGGGAGAGAATTCCAAACACAGAGGAAAGCCAAGGAAAATACATGGAGTTGGGAGATGCATCATGTTTGAAGAGGGGGAAGCAAAGTATTTCAGTGGATAGAACTCCTGCCCTGGAGTCAGGAGGACCTGAGTTCAAATGCTGCCTCAGATATTCACTAGCTGTGGGACTGCTCTAGTTGGCTCAGTTTCTTCATCTACAAAATGAGCTGAAGAAGGAAATGGCAAACTACTCTGGTGTCTTTGCCAAGACAACCCCAAAATGGCGTTACAAAGGGTCAGACATAAGTGAAACGACCCAACAACTTATGCAAAGAACGAGGGGGCTTTAACTA
>JAQQSZ010003635.1:0-14391 GCA_028646595.1 Phalanger gymnotis
GTATCTTAAGAAACTTTTTTTTCTAGTTACCTATGTCCCTTTTAATTTTTACTGCATTAGACTTGTTTTTGAAAAACTTTGAAATAAAAATATATAGAAATCAATATAAATAAATTTGTTATAATATGACAAATATAAATAATATTGTTCATTTTTATCTTGTGTGACCCTCTAGATTCCTTGTTTACTCAATTGTACTCTTCCTCTATCCTAGAACTTAAAGGTAATTTCTTCCTTGCTCCTTTAATTTGTTTATAATGTGAATTTTATATCTAGGTCACGTATCCATTCAGAGAATTTTAATATTCAATCGCGGAGGTAATAGAGAACCAAAGGAGTTTGTTGGAAAAGGATGGGGAAAAGAATGATATGGTAAAACTTGCACTTTGGGAAAATCACATTAGCAGCTGAGTTAAGGACAGATTGTAGTAGGGAGAGACTCAAGGCAGGAAGGCTCTGACATAGCCTGGGCATGAGGTAATGAGAGCCTGTACCAGGGTCTCATGGTTTACCCTCATAGAACACCATCTTATTCCCTATTTAAGCAGATTCTACAAAGGATATTTTAAGCCTATGAGGTGGCCAGCCTTTTCTAGAACGTTGAAGAATTAAAGTGGATTTTGACAGCACAAGTAAGTAAATAGAGATGCAGATTTGAGGACAACTCCATTTTTTCTGTTAAAGGAACAGAGAGCTACAGGGAGTTCCCAAAATGCTAATTCTCCCCAAAAGACACTATGGAACATGTCAGGGCTTGGCGACTTTGGGTGGTCCGATGCCCCAGTAAAGCCGGGTGCCCATGCTATGGGTGAACTGGGATCTTCAATCCTCTGGATGCTACAGGAAAGAGTATACAGGAAACAAAGTGAGCTAGAAAGGTGACATTCTTAGTTCCTTCAATTGACAGGGGAGAAGAGTCGTAAAGAGCTGAACACAACTGAAAAACAACTGATGACAACAAGGGATTCTAGTGTAACACTGTACTGGCTTACCGAGAAGTCAAGATAGAGAAAGGAAGATAGTATAGCCAGTGCAGGTAGGAATGTTGTGAGATTCAAACAAGGTAATGAATATAAACCATTCTGTTCTATATAAATGCCAGTCATTATTATTATTGCTAGGTCTGGTGATGTATTCATTACCTTGGCCTTCCACTACACTCCTGCAGAGCTAAAGAAAGGTTGTAGAACAATACAAGGATATGCTGACAAATGATTAATGACTCGACTCTTAGAGGAAAAAAAGCATGCATCGATTGTTAAATTTAATCTGCATTATGAAGATTTTATCAAATCTAGAAATCAACAAAACAATAAACAAGCCCTGATTTGAAATGACTGTTGATTTCTGAAGTGTAGATGCTCATACTGAAAATTTAACCAAAGTGGCCCAGTGAGAGCTGGAACACCTCTGAGTTGTGATGTGGGAAAGAACTGAGAGGTAGAACTAATGGAGGTCAAGGTGAGGAGGAATAAAAGGCTGAGGGATCACAATGCAGAGGAAAATGATGGGATGATAAAAGATTATGATCAGACGAAGGAGTTCTGGAGCTCACAAACACGGATACGGTACACTCGTGAATGATGGGACGATCGCGCATATGATTGTGTGTAGCTAGAGTAGAGGAGTAGTTCATAGGAAATGAGCAATTAAGGAACTGGAAAATTAGAGTGTTTGAGGGAGGATCAATATGTCTGTTGAAACCTCCTACTATGAAGGGACAGGTTTGGGGGGAGGGGCAGGTGCAAAGAGAAAGACTCTGAACCTGGCACTGAGGAAGGAAAGAGAATAGACTGGGGGTTGGTATATAATGACTACCTTAATTTTTAGTGGGTCACAAATTTGAATTAAATAAACCTTAAAAGAAGAGATGTTACTAAGAGATGGTTATAGAGGGACAGTCCGGAAGAGGCAATGGGGAGCAAGCGGTATTCCAACTCCACCATCACCACCACTACCAGGGTGTAAGTTCCCCTTCCTTCCAGTCCCTCAGTGGTAAAACAATTACTGGAAAGGGTGGCCAGGGATATAATATCATTAAAAAGAAGCCAGGTCTCAGTGAGAACAAGGAGATGGAGGGACTGGAAAAGAAAAGTTTTATGTTGGAAGCAAACTGATTTACTATGGAGCAGGCATTCCAAAGAGCTGTGGAAGGGGAAGGCAGGTCTGACATGGCACTTTTACAGGGTAGGGCTGAAGGGGATGGGAGTAAGGGAGTGGGTAGTAAGGGATAGGGAAGAGAGTTGTATAATCACAACAGGAAGTTCAGAATCATTGGGATAGGGCAGTATAATGGGATGAGCATACGCTACCCATGAAGGAATGAGTCCAGGTAGAGATGAGAAGGTCTGTAGAGGGTGGCACATGATTCAACTCTTCAAGGATCTCTCTGGAGATCTAACCTTGTAGCAGGTGAAGATGTTGAGTCTTGAGAAGCCCAGGAAGGCCAACTTACAGCAAGTAGAAGCAGACAAAAGCATAGCCTGACAGAGGAAGGGAGAGAAAGGATAGGGCAGTCTAGACAGGAAGCAAGAGCTAGTAATTCAAGATGAGACACTGGAGAAGGCTATGGGGTAAAGACAGAGCTCCCTGGAAAACATCAAAAGGAAAAGGGCCACAGTCTAGGGTTGGCTGCATTGGTGCGCTGTGAGAGTGTCTGAAAATCTCTGTTTAAATCCCCTTTCTTCAAGGCCCAATTCAAGTAGCACTTCCTCCATGAACCCTTTCTCATCTCAGCTGAAATTTCTTATGAATACGTGGACTCTTCTATCTTGCCTTTATCACATGCTGCTATTATAGTTATTTGTGCATGTGGCATGCCAAATTTTAAATTGCAAACTTTATCACTCTCCCTGTGTAACATCTGTTCCAAATCTCCTCTATCCTTAGGCCCCCTACAGCATCTTTCTTCCTCCCCACCCTCCTCCAACACAGTACTTTATTTCCTTCTTTACTAAGAAAACTTAGGCCATCATTGTGAAGTCCCTTGTGATCTGGTTTCCAACCCCATCACTCAACTGAAACTGTTCTCTTCAATATAGTGGATAGAGCACTGGACTTGAAGTCAGGCAGTCCTGAGTTCAAATCCTGCCTCAGACGCTCACCATCTGTATGGCCCTGGGTAAGACACCTAACCTTTCTCAGGCTCAGCTTTCTCATCTGGAAAATGAGCATAATTATAGCACAGGATTATGAGAATCAAATGAAATAAATGTAAGGCACTTTTCGAATCTTAAAGCACTATATAAATATTAGCTATTATTATTAATGTTAAATCTGAAGGATTTTTCTGGTTCCTCATTCTACTTGACCTCTCTCCAACTTCTGCCATTGTGAAAACAAAACTTCTTCATAAAAACTCTCTTCTCTCCTAATAATACATTGCTCTCCTTACTATAATATATAATATAATATAATAATAATACATTATTCTACCTAACTGTTCCCACGAGGTCCCTCATGGATCATCCTCCATATCCTGCCCCCTAAATCTAGGTATCCCCCTTATGTTCTATCCTGGGTCCTCTTTTCTGTGCATGCTAAATCTAGAGATCTAGGATTTGTTTGTAAGAGGTGATGGTTAAACCCATGGTAGCAAATGAGGTCACTAAGAGAAAATATATAAAGAGAAGAGGGTCTAAGGCACAGCCCCTGTAGTACAAACACTCACACAGGCAATAGGGATGGGACAATAAGAAAGAAAAGAAGACAGAACTAGTAGACAAGTAGGACCTGGAGCCAGGCAATACCAGCGTTATAAAAATCCAGGGAGGAGAAGATGTCTTGGAGGAAGGGGTGGTGACATGTTTCCAGAGAGGCCAAAAAGGATAAGGACTGAGAGAAAAGACCAAATTATTATAATATTGAGAACACTGAGTGATGAGGTTTTAAGCCAACTTGCAAGGGGCTGAGATGTGAGCATGAAATGAGAAAATGGAGGCAAGGAGTGTAAACAGCTTTTTCTAGGAGTTTGACTATGAAAGAAAGGAAAGATATGGGGTAGCAACCTGAAAGGAACAAGTAAAGGGGTTTTGTTTTTTTCCCTCAAAAAAATGAGATCCAAGCATGCTTGCGTCGATAACTAGAATCTATCACTTCAGCCAATACATGTATACCTCGAGCTGCTGATCTTAATTTAGGTACTATCCATCCAAAATGATTCTTAGGCATTCTCATACATATCCCAGTAGAGATTTTTCTAATCTTTTTTCTATCCAACCAAAAGTCCTCTAAACAATGTAAATCATATCCCGCTGAACCAGGTATTCCTGGATATGGTGGTGGGACGTCTTCCCTCACAGTCCAATACTCAATATTTTGGATCTTCTGTGTTTGCTCTTTTCTAATTTGCAGATTTGGGGTCGTCATTCTGGCCAGAGGTATACTTCCTCCTAATGGTCTATTATTCAAATTATGTAAAGCAGTGAACAAATTATCCTTCCCAATATTGATATGAATTATTAGAATTTAACTTTCCTAACTGTTCTTTCAACAATCCTTTCATTCTTTCTAAGAACCCAGATGCTTGTGGATATGGAATATGATATGTCCACTCTATTGTTCAACACACAATATCTCTTAATCTCATTACCTTTGAAATGTGACCCACTGTCACTTTGAATCTGCATTGGGGTTCCATAATATAGCCTTATAATATCTAGAATCTTACAGATGTTTTTCTAGGTTGCATTCTTAAAAGGACAAGCCACTAGTACACCTGAATAGGTGTCAACACAAGTACATATAAATTTGCATCCCTTATCTTGGGGTAGTAGTCCAATATAATCTATCCGCAGACTACCTAGACAGCTTTGGAGAGATGAAAGAGCTGTGGAGAGCGGACACCGAAGAGGTATGGAGACCAGAGAACTGAGGGAGGAGAGAATGCAAGCAAGCAAACAGTTGGTTTTGTGAGTATTTATGGGAAGGCCCCAAAAGGGGGAATGACTTGGTTCTTTGCTATAATACTATGTTATAATTTCCTTGTCGTTACATTGAGGTGGGCTCACTGGTTTTGGAATACAATTACTGCTATGTCAAATCGGGGTTATTGGTTTTGATCCTCTGGTGTCTTAATAAATGTTATACTTCCCTTGATATCTACCTACAGAATGTCTAGGTAGATTCTGAACTATACAGGCATGTTCATGGTCATCCTTGAGGTCATCAATCTTGCCTTACTGATACAAAGATGTTGAGGTAATTTGGACTCATGAGAGATTGCCTCAAATTTTTCATTTGGGTATATGTCTTGGACTCAGGGATTCTTAATTAGGAGTCTGTGAACTAGCTTTTTAAAAAATGTATTTTATACCTATTTCTTTTTTTTTTTTTTGAGGGTGGAAGGCAAGGCAAATGGGGGTAAGCGACTTGCCCAAGGTCACATAGCTAGTAAGTATGTCAAGTGTCTGAGGCCCAATTTGAACTCAGGTCTTCCTGACTCCAGGGAGTGTGCTCCACTCACTGCTCCACCTAGCTGCCCCTAGCTACTTCAATGGAATTGGTTACCTTTTCAATCCTATGTTTTCCTTCATACATTTAAAAATATTATTCTGAGAAGGGGTCCATAGGTTTTATCCAAATGCCAAAAGGATCTACGACAAAAAAAAGGTTAAAAACCACTGCTCTAGGTCCTCTGCTGAGAGGAACAGACAAGCAGTGCTGTAGGGGGCTTGCAGAGAGAAGAAAAGATTTCCAACAGATACTGAAATGAAATAATGAGTCAATGAGGGGGCAATCAAAGGACTGGCATGCCTCAGAGAGCCCTGCTTTGTAGTGGACCCAGGCAGCACAGTTGTGTGACCTCCTTCTTCTGTGTTTAAAACCTCTCAAATTCAACATGTCCAAAAGAGAATTCACCTTGTACACCAACCCCGAAACGATCCCTTCTTCCAAACTTCTTTATTTCTGTTAAGAGCACCGGCATCCTTCTAGTCACCCAGCGTCATAAATTTAGACTTCTTGACTCTTCCCATCAGTCCCTCCAAGGTACCCTAAACTTCCCCTTCATATCTAATCAGTTACCAAATCTTGTCAGTTCTACCTCCAGTTACAGCTCTGATACCTATTCCCTTCCCTCCACTCCCAAAGCCAATGGAATACCTCAGGCCCTTATCACCTCTTGCCTGTGCTATCAAAACACTCATCTAATTGGTCTCCCTGCTTCCAGTCTCTCCCATCCAATCCATTCTCCACACAGTTGCCAAAACCATATTCCTCCCTACACTAGCTATTCTCCCATTCCTGGAATGCTCTCCCTCCTCCCCACTGACTCCTGGCTTCCTTCCTGTTCCATTTCAGATCTTACCTACCGAAAGAACGCTTTCCCGATCCCCCTGAAAGTGTTTGGACATAATCGTTTGTACGTTGTCTCCCCGCGTCAGACTGGGAACTTCTTGAGAACAGGGGCTTTCACCTTTCTTTCTTAGCTCAGCGTTTGGTATGTGCCTGGCACATAGTAGGCGCCTGATAAATGTTTACTGACACTATTGACTGACTGGCACAGTGCTCAATAGGTCACTCCCCTACTCAATGCTCACAGTGGCTCCCTTTAGAGTCTAGAAGAAAAACCCAACTCATCCTAGTGTTTAAAACTCTCCATAATCCAGCTCCAACCCACCTTTCTAGATGTGTTCCCTTAATCTTATTCCGCTCCCCATCCTTAAAATCAAACGAATAATCTCCAAAGTCTAAAAGAACTGCCGCCTGGGGGTCTGGATTAGGGGGTTGGAAGGGACCCGGACGGGCTCTGCGGATTGACCGATTATCGAAGGGGCGTCAGCAACCTCTCAAGTGGCCTGAGACTACCCGGAAAAGAAGTGACTGTAGTCAAAAAGTTTCCGCAAGTCCCTCTCGGGTGAGGCAGTTTTTCCTTCCCGAGCCTCCAGCCTTTCGCCGCTTCTCCATCCACCCGCAGACTCAGTGGGTTCGCATCTGCCCCCGCCCATCCCTGCCCTCTCTATCTCCAGGGTCCAACAAGGTGAGACATTCTCAAGCGGGGTCCAGAGAGGCTGGTGTTGATAGGGTGGGGGCTTTACGGAAACAACACGGGTTTTGGAGGCAGGGAACCTGGGCTTGGATTCTAAATACGCTACGTAGTCATCAGCAAAACGCTTTCTTTCTCTGGGACTCCTCGGACCAAAACTCCCTTTTGAGGTCGCTGCCTCCTTGTATGTGTGCGTCAGCTTCCCCATCGGGATGGAAGCTCTTTGAGGGCAGGGATTGGCTTTCTTTTTTATATTTGTGCTAAGCCAGTGTTTAATAAATGCTTTTTCATTCGTTATGCATCTACTCAGTTTCCCTATCTGTAAAATGAGGGTCGGATCAGAATTCCAGCTCTAAAAACTGTTCATTCTAAAGTGCATTAACCTAGTCGAGGTCCTGGGTTAGGCTGCCAGGTGTCTGTCAGCATTTATTAAGTACCAGCTGTGTGCTAAGCGCTGGGAACACGGGGAAACGCAGAAAACAGTCCTCACACCCAAGGAGCCCACAGTCAGATGGGGGAGGCAAGGCACAAACAAGACAAAGACCCCAGAAACTGAGGGTAGTCTCAGTTGGAGGGTAGTAAGATTTTTAAAAGACTGAGAAAGCATTCTGGCAGACTGTTTGACTTTATTTGAGACTCGAAAGAAACTAGGGAAGTCCAAAGGCAGAGAGGGGGAGGGAGAGAGTTTCAGGCCTGGGGGAGAGCCGATGAAAATGCTGTTACTTTGAAGAAAAAAATGGCTAATGTAATAGGTGTCACGTGGGCTTGTTTGGCCTTAGGAAAGGACACCAGGAAATGTCTGCTCTGAGGCCTTACATCCGCTTCATTTGGGTTGTTGTTTTGTCTTTTTTTGGTGGAGTTGTTTTGGTTTTTGGTGAACTTCTCACACAGGGTGGGGGGATCCTTCACTGGAGCTTCTTATCTCTGTGTCCTAGAACAGGGGTCTGGAACTTCACACCTATTTACAAAGGCCTAGACTTTGCTGACGTGTAAGTTATGTCTGTTCCTGATTTTTAAAGTTGTATAACTAGTAACTTTTAAAATTGTATCACTAGTAATACTCAAAGTGATTAAATGCCTTCCCCGAATTCTCTAGTGTAGACATTCTTAACCTGGAATCTATCCCCCCACCCCCCCCCCACCCATCTGTCAGTAGATTTCAGAGAATCTGTGAATTTTGGTGGAAGGAAAAAAAAATGTATGTTTATTTTCACTAACCTCTAACTGAAATTGAGCATTTCATTTCCTTCAATTCAACATTATTCTGAGGAGCCCTTGGCCTTCACCAGACTGCCAAATGGGTCCATGCCACAAAAAGAGTTACGAATCCTACTCCAGTGGGAGCCTGAAACTTCTCCTCAGCCTTCAGCCTTGTGTGGTCTGTTGCTCTTCTTAGGAATCAGGAATATCTGGCAAGATTTCAGAAGAATTTAAGAAAACCTGAAAGAGAGTGAAAGTCTAAGGTGGGAACCCAGGTACACCTCATTCCAGAAATCAAAATATAGGCTGATTTTCCCCTGTGCGCCACTAAAAAGGATGTTTTTATATTAACTAATCATTCTGTGATATCAACCCTTCTTAATATCTTTTGTGTGCACAATATATGACCTTAATGTTTTCACCCTTCCTCCTATCCAGCACCACTCCAGGTTGAATAGAATCCTGCCCTCACACCTTCTAAGTCTTCAACCCTGTTTAGACCTGTCCACCTAACTCCTATCCAAACATCTTCTCAAGACCTGTTCCCTTAAACCCCTTTTGAGAAGGAGAGAGACTAGAAGTTTGGTACGACAGCAAGTCGGAGAACCTGAGTTCAGATCTAGTTCTATTTCCTACTACCTGTGTGTAGCAGCAATTTAGAGTTGAAGATCCTTTCCAGCCATTAATAGGCCATGCAGCCTGCTATGTCACATGAAGCCTAAGTTACATGTGGAGGGAGGAGCTTCCTGACAAGAAAAGGAAGTTGTGTCATAGAAAATGCTGAGAAAGAGAGAGGGAGAGAGAGAGGGAGGTAGAGAGAGAGAGAATGAGAGAGGGAGGGAGAAAGAGGGAGAGAGAGGGAGAAAGGGAGAGAGGGAAGGAGGGAAGTAGAGAGAGAATGAGAAAGGGAGAGGATAGAGGGAGGGAGAGAGAGAGAGATGTCGTGGATATATGTAGCTGAGGTAATGCAGGTTGGCCTTGGATAGCTGAACAGACTGTGACACCTGCAGCGAGTTTGTTTTGGGGACCCCCCACCAGGGGGTCAGAGAGGTTTGGGGATGGCAAGGCTCCATGCTGTGATATTATATACTTTGCTGCTGTGATGAATTGGGTAACTGGCTTATGGGATATGATCTCTGCTGTCTAAATAAATGGTTTACTTCTCCTACCTTCTCTGTGGAGAGTCTCATATTCTTTGTGATACAGAACTACACAGGCTTTTTGACAATTATCATCTACATTGTTCTTATTGCCAGGCTGTGTCACCCTGGCAGAGTGGGACTAGATGGCATGTAAGGTCCCTCCAAGATCATCCACCGTATGAGCCCAGTCTGAATACCCAGAAATTTGACTCCACGCTCAGTCATTTTTCATCCAAACTTCCCCCAACCGTAATTTCGATCCCTAATTCATTTTCAGAATTTCTCTCTTTTACCCTATTTGCCTCGTTGCCCTGTCTAGGAAGCAGAATATAGATGAAGTAAAGTGGTCATGGCGGCCAGACTCCTACCAGAGAACCTCCTGGAAGAACTGACCTGCAGTATTTGTGTGGAGCACTGGAAGGATCCAGTCAGCATTCCCTGTGGCCACAGTTTCTGCCGAGGCTGTATCACTGAGCTGTGTGACAACTCTGAAGCTCAAGGCCGGGATTCTGTGTCCTGTCCAACTTGCAGGAAGCCTTTTCAAAAGGAAAACATCAGTCCCAATTGGCTGCTGGCACAATTAGTCCCCAGCCTCCTCAGCCTGGAACTCACTGATAAGCAGTCAGAAGATTCCAAACAACCAGTGCTTTATCAACTTTGCAAGCAGCATGGGGAAAAGACCTTTTTCTACTGTGAAAGAGATGAGCAGTTCTTGTGCTTTGTGTGCAAGGAGCTCCGAGAGCACAGTACTCATATTGTCCTGCCAGTAGAGGATGCTGCCCAGCCCTACAAAGTAAGAAATTTGCCTTGGTCTTTTCTCCCCCTTGATAGATTGATCTAGGATGAAACTGGTGGATGTAGTAGTCATGCTACCCGCAATCAGCAGTTAGTCCGCAGGTATTTGTTAAGCATTTACTGTGTGCCAGGCATTGTGCTAACCTACAGAACTGTAGTTTGGTTATCCTGTGCCCACCAGGATTGTCACTCTCAAAATCCCCTACTATCTCATAATGCTACATATCCCAGGCAGTGTGTTGCTCTGAAAAGAACTCTGCATTTGAAGTTAGAGTACCTGGGTTAATATCCTGGCTCTTCTTATGTGACCTTGCATAAGTTATGTAACCTATATAGCCTTCATATTTCTGTAAATGAGGGTACTGGACCCTGTAGAATTCTTCTCAATCTATAATTCTATTACTATTACTGTTCAGCTGGTCACCAGAAAGGACAGAAGTGGGTAACAGTGATAGAAAGAACAGTGTTTGGGGAGTTTGTGGTCAAAAGGAGAGGAGGAGAAGTGTGGGATGGTGAACAAAAGAGGGGTACAGGTCGAGTTTGCTTAAGAGAACAAACCCCTGGAGAACTCCATTTTGAAGACGTATTCAGTGAACAGCCATCTGCCTTCACAAAAGGCAGGAATGAACTAAGATTAGAACTGAAGCAATTTTAAAGAACAGCAGAAAATTTCCCATCATTCACAAGCCTTCAATCAGAGGTTTTCTTCATTCCTGGACAGCTTTTAGGAATAGTCTACAATATCTTCCTTTTGTGTCTAGAAAAATGGAATTCCTGGCTAAGGGTGGTTACTTTCTCTGTGGGGGTGATGGGATCTGAAAGCCCTGTGGAGTTTTGAAGGAAAACCATTTTCATGATAATGATGAAATAATTTTTCTTAGAAAGAGTAGCCGCAGTAAAAGGGCTAAGTTAGGGAGGGCTTTGGAAAGATTTCATGGAGTGAGTTGAACGTGGCCCCAAAGGAAATAGAGGATTGTACTGAGAGGGAGGAAAGGTAAGGAACATACAAGGAGGGGTGAAAGAACATAAGAGCATACTGTAATCTCATTAGTGCCTGTGATGTGCCCATCTCTGTATCACTAACTCTGAATCTTGTGTCAAGCTTAAGGCTGTCCTAACCTTATTGCTAACTTTTTCACTTGTCCTCTTCCTATATTTAACCATAGTCATCTTCTCCTCCATCCTGATATCGCATTTCAGTCTCTTTCTCCATGGAGAGTGTTGGAAGCATACTGGTCAGTTTTTGCTCAGACTCATAAAATGTCACCACTCGGAAGCTCCTTCTTGAATAATCTAGTCCAGTCCCCTCAATTTATTTTTTTAAATTTTTAGTCTTTATTCTGAATTTGATAAACACCAATAATTGCATGAACATTTCTGTGTACAAAGAAGGGAAAATGGTTACATAGGAAATGATGAATCTCTCTTGTGTTCAGCTTCTTTTTTTAAGTTGCACATAATAAATTCAACAGATTAGTTCCTAAGTCATCCTGCTGGTCTGTGTCTCCCTCCGAACTTCTCTCAGTTCTCTTCTGTGCATTTTCTTCAATGCTTCCTTGATGCCATTTTCTTTATTCTTGTTTTTTGAGCATCACTATCACTAGCCCCCTGAACATGATTTCTATGCTATCAAAAGTACTTTCTAGCTCTATATACCATTACCCTCTCATCAAGAGATGTTGAAATTGTATTTTGTCAGTAGGAAAGGAACTCTCCTTTCTATAGGATGAAATTCAGAGAGAGCTGGGAAGTCTGAAGGAAACCAAAGAAAAAATTATGCATTTGAAGGAAAACAATATGTTCCAGGCACTACTGGTAGGCACTTCATGATTCCTTCCCCCCACCCTACACACAAAAGAATGAGTACTGCTGTCTTCCAGAGGCCCAGTGTCTCTGAATAATTTGCTTAGAGGCCTGGAAAGAAGAATATGACCCTCCAGGGTATGGAACAAGTGCTCTTTCCCATGTTCCTAAGAGAATGAAAGAGGGGTGAAGAAAGTGTCTTTATGCAAATTTTACTTATATGTCTTTATGCAAATTAATCTGTCTTCTTAATTTTCACCTTTGATAAATGGGAATGAGATCCTATTTGACACCCCCACTTGTCTTAGAAGACTGTTGTAAATTTAAATGAGGTAATACATGTCTAAATTCTTTGAAGAATGCTATGTACTTGTAAAATTATTATTGATAAGAAAAATCTGGTCCATCAAGGTTAGGTCCAAGGCAGTGAAGGGCTTGGATGAGATGACAGGACTAGAAAATAATGAAAAGCCTGGGAGAGATAGATATGGGAATGTTCTTATGGCTTCTCATCTTCCTGATGAGATACCCATCTTCCTGATACCCATCTTCTTACTTTATTGTACCACTCCTATCCATACTGTACTCAAGGCCAATCTGCTCTTCTTTTCCATCAGTTTCACATGATAGACAAGTAAGGAGAAGACCTGGGATTATATGGATTATATGTTAGTTATATGCCATGGATCTATGTGGCGCTATGTCATAAATTCTCAAATCCTGAAACTGAGAGTCCAGGCAAGAAATGGGAGGAGTGAAATTCTAACAATCATCATGCTATCCTTTTTTCTCTTTTGGTCAATGGTAGTGAGACTCTAGATTAGAAGTTTTTAACCTTTTCTGTGCCATGTACCCCTTTGGCAGTGTGGTGAAATGTAATAATACTTTACTTCATTGCTTACATTCATAATCCAAGAAATTCAGTAAGGAATTGGTCAAAATAAAGATGTAGGGGCTTTTTTTCCCATCCAAATTTGTATCTGTCTATTGATCTTTGGGGCATCCATAGACCCCAGATTAAGAACTCCTGCTCTAGGCTAAAGAACATTTTCCACTTCATTTCTACAGAACCAAATCCAAGACAAAAAACTGAGAATTGTGTCTGAGTATCAGCAGTTCCAGGAGTTCCTTAATACGCAGGAACAACTCCTCTTGGCCCAAATGAAGGAGCTGGAGAAGGACATCACCTGTAAGAAAGAGCAACATGTCACCCAAGTCTCTGAAAAAATATCTCATCTTGAAAAATTAATAAACAAAATGGAGGAGAGAGCTTCTAAGACTCCAAGTGAAATCCTTAAGGTGAAAAACAAGAGAATATACCATCTGTGCCCCAGATGGTGAGTATAATGGGTGTATTACAGAATAGAAACTGACATGAAAGAAGACATGAATTGAAATTGAACTAATGACAATATACAACTGGATGAATTTCCAGTGGTCAGAAGCATGAGGTAGTGGAACATAAAGGGAATTAATTATATTGAGAAGTGCTGGGATTTGTAGGTGTGGAGTGAGCATCTGGAACACCTGGGGGAAAAAACAAAAATTAGTTTTGGTACTCTCTAGGGATTTGTTCCATATCCAGTGGAGAATGGCTATAGAAAAACTGACTTTTTTTTCCCCTCTCTTCCATAGATCAGAAAACAACTGGAAGAAAGGTAGGTGTTCTTAGCTGGGTTTTTTCCTCTGCGTGTATTCTCTATCTCTCATTCTTTTGTGGATATCCAATAAGTAAGTCAGTCTTTTTTTTTCTCCTGTCAGCCTGATAGAATACCTTCAATGCAAGGATTTATAGTTCTATTTTTTAAAAAAAAAAAATTCCCAAACATTTATTCAGTGTCTAACAGGTATAGAACACTGGGATAGTTTTTGTAGGAAACAGAAAGTCCCAATGGGTTCACAATTTAATAAGTTGTTAAGATGCAAAAGTAATTTTGATGTACAACATTATATAAGGATGTCACAGACCTATGCAAAGTGCCACACAGTAATCCAGTCTTTGCTTGAAGATGCCCCATGACAAGAGACCCACTATATGCCAAAGCAATCCATTCTGCTTCACATGCTCCCTGAGTCTACTCTTCTTCAGGGTTCTCCTTTCTACCAGTTCCATCAGCTGATCTGCTTATGGCATGAACTTGAGGTGTCCTTCACCTTGCCCTCCTCTAGACGCTATCCAGTTTATCAGTGTTCTTTGTAAAATGTGGTGCTGAGAACTGAATATGATACTCCGGACATGTAGACTCACCAAGACAAAGTACAGTGGGACTAACACTTCCTTATTCCTGGGAGCTGTTTCTCTTTCATCTTCATTAAAGCCCAAGATCGCATTAGCTTTTTTGGCTGCTCTGTAACATTGTTAAACCCTCATTTCCCCACCCTACCATATCTAATTCTACTACCATCTAATCTACATCTTTTCCATCTTTTTCACAAGCATAGCAAAAGAAACCTTATCAAATATTT
>JAQQSZ010003636.1:0-14390 GCA_028646595.1 Phalanger gymnotis
CTGGGCCTGGGGCTTAGCACTTAACAGCTAAAAGTACTTCCACTCAAAAGAAACAAAAGCCATGCTAATGAGACAATTTTGCTTAACAACACAACTCATTACAGGCTTTTATGTGTAATCAGCATTATTAACATTTCTTCTATCACTTTCTTAAGTCTAAACAATTCAACAAAACAATAAACCAAGATCTAGTTTGTAGCTTTTGCCATTTCCCAGGTGTAAAAGCTCCCGCAGAAAATTAATGAGTGGGTTTTAGCTGGCTCCATCCAGCACATTCCTAGGATGAAGTAACTAACAGGCCCTGGAAGTCCTTTTTGTCCCTTTAGGGATACTTAATGAAATTATCTTTAGGTATGGTGTAGGCTCCAGTTGGTCTACTTATAGCTGACTTTCCTTACTGCATATAGTTTGTCTTCAACTTTAATGCAGACACTGGCACCAACCACTGCTGTACCTTGGGATACTATTAGGGCAGAGATGAGAACAGTCCAAATCATTGGTTCACGATCAATCAACCAATAAACATTTATTAAGTGCCTATTATGTGCCAAGCACTATGCTGCTAAGTACTGGAGGTACAAAAAGAGGCAAAAAATTGTCCCTTCCGTCAAGAAGCTTGCAATCATATGGAAGCGACAGCATGGGAACAAATGTATACAAGGAAGCTATACACAGGATAAACAGGAAATAATTAACAGAAGGGAGGCATTAGAATTAAGAGGGTTTGGGGGAGGATTCCTGTAGAGTGGGATTTTAACTGAGACCTGAAGGAAGCCCAGGAGGTCAGTAGTCAGAGCGGACAGCATTTGAGGCATAAGGGGTGAGTGAAGGTGTACAGTCATGAGGCCAGTTACACTTGATTGAAGAATACTTGCCAGGGAGCAAGGTATAAGAAGACTGGAAAGGTAGGAGGGGACTAGGTTATGAAGGGCTTTGAATGCCAACATAGCATTCTGCATTTGATCCTGGAGGCAATGGAGTTTATTGAGTAGAGGGGGGACGTGACTGGATCTGACCTTTAGGAAAATCACTTAAGTAGCTGAATGGAGAACGGATTAGAGTGAAGAGAGATTTGAGGTATCAGACTCACTGGATACTACTCCAGGTATGAGGGGATGAGGGCTTATACCAGAGTGGTAGAAGTGTCAGAGAGAAAGGGGAATATCTGAGACATGTTACAAATGTCCACTTCTGGTTGGGGTGAAAGGAAGAGGATGTTCTCCTTCTCTCTTCCCGCAAGTGATTTCTTCTCAGGGGCATGACTGGAATGGCTCTTTCCTGGCTCACCACTGAGTAATTCTGCTTACCAAACTGGCTTGTTCTTTTATAGATGACCCACAGGGTATAACTGGACATACATTAGTTTAGTACCCATTTCAATAGAGATGTTATCAACTGATAAAGGTATCTAGGCTAGATTGCTTTCAAGGACATTTTCAGGTCTAGATTTGGGATCCTATGGTTTGTGTAATTTTTTTATCTTTTCTAGCTTTATCAATTTTTCTTCCTATACTGTAGACCCTGAATGCAGTATTTCAGATATGTTCTGACCTGAGCGGAGGACAGAGATAATCATTGCCTTAATCCTAGACACCATCTTCTCAAACAATTTTTTTTTTGATAAAGGAAAATAGCTTTTTTGTTATTACTAAGAAACTCTTATAACACAAAATCCTAGGTACCACCAAGGAAATATTTCATGGGAGATAGAAATGAAAGATATTTTTTAAACTACAAAAAAATTATGTAGGGCACATCATACTTTCTTCTTCAGACTCCCCTGTGGGGAAGGTCATAGGATCATAGAATTTAGAGCTAGAGGGGACCATAGATACCATTTAATCCAATCTTCTTACTTTACAAATGAAGAAAGAGAATCCAAGAGGCTGAAACTTCCCCAAGACACAAAAGTAGTAAATTCAAAATACAAACATAGGCCTTATGTATAAAAAGCTAATATTCTTTTCATTAGACTTTTTCATTATCCCTTTTACAGATAAGAAATGAAACTAATTAAATGTAGGATTGCATAGCAAGTAAACATTGAAACCAGAACTGAAAGTGAGATCTTTTGATCTCTTCTCTCACGCCTTTCTCACTACATATATAGTACATGTTGCAGTTCAGTCATTTTCAGTCATGTCTCTTTGTGATCCCATTTGGGGATTTTTTGGCCAAAATACTGGAGCGGTTTGCCATTTCCTTCTCTACCTCATTTTACAGAGGAGGAAACTGAGGCAGACAGGGTCAAGTGACTTACCCAGGGTCACACAGCCAGTAAGTGTTTGAGGCCAAATTTAAACTCAGCTGTTCTTGACTCCAGGCCCCAGTGCTTTTTTCCGCTGCACCACTTAGCTGTCCGTATATAGCACATTGTAAATGCTTAATAAATGCTTGTTGACTTGACTATACTTGGTGCCTCTTAGGACTAAGTTGTATAAATCAAAAAGCAACCTATTTTTGAAAGTTTTTTTAAAGAAGTTTTTATTTTTTTTAAATTCAAGACTAATTTAAAAATATTTCATTGATACATTTCCATGTTGTTTTAAATGATTTGTTATAAAAAATATTGAATATCAATACACTTAATTCCCATTGTATTACAATTATTAACATTTCCTGGGGAGGAAAAATAGCTTTTCTACTGTTTTTTTTTAGAATGCTCTTAAGTTAAGGGATGATACAAATATCCTTTCAGAATTCTAAGGTCATCAGGCATCTTGGTGTGGTTTTGTTATTTTTGATGTTCTTAAAAAAAGGAATTAAAGGGTGAGGTTCAAGAGGAGGAAGGAGTATACTAGGAAATAAAAGGGAGGAAGGGTAAGCAAAACGATTTCCTAAGCTAGCCATTCTGCTCTCAGAAGGAATGAAGCATGTTGGAGAGCTAGAAAAATACAGAATTGGGCACTGGAGAAGGAAAGAGAAGTATTGCTGAGTAAGATGACTTGTGTAAATATTGCTAAGAGGGCCAAGCTGGGGAATATGAAGAGACAAGGAAGTCAGGAAATAGTAAAAGTTTCTCTAACTGTATTTGTCACCTCTCCCAGATTAATTATGCCATGGGGTAGTAATTGAACTCTTGTTCAATAGATTGTGAAAGTGTCTTCATCCATAAAAGAAAATAGCACGGAAGTTGGAGAGGTTTAGTGACTTGTCCAAGGTAAGTTAGCAAATGGCAGAGGCAGGATCTGAATCCAGGTTTTCTGACTCCACATTCACTCCCTTCTCTATTATGCCTTGCTGCATCTTGTACCCACAGTGTGCTTGAAGATGTGATAGCTGGGCAGCTTCCCTTAGTCCTTTTTATTTCCCCATAATCTTTAAGGCAGGTCAGCTAGGTGGCAAAGTAGATAGAGGCCTGGAGTCAGGAAGACTTGAGTTCAAATTGGTTCTCAGACACTTACTAGCTGTGTGATCCTGGGCAAGTCACTTTACCCTGTTTGCCTCAGTTTCCTCATCTGTAAAATGAGCAAGAGAAGGAAATGGCAAACCCACTCCAGTGTCTCTGCCAAGAAAACTCTGAATGGGGTCATAAAGAGTCTGTCACAACTAAATGTCAACAATGTTTGAGGCATCATGCTTGATAAACAGGAGGCCTACTTTAAGACTGGAACTCTACAGGCACCAGTACAATATTCAGGTTATATCTTTGTTCTCCCTTTCTTTCATTGCTTGACTGACCCACCTTTCAACCTGGATTGTGGGAATTCATGGAATCATTCAGAGCTCTGTCCTAGGTCCTATTTTGTCCAACATTGTATTCACAACTTTGATGAAGATGGATACTAATGGGATGCTTATTAAATTTGGGGATGAAACAAATTTTGGAAGGATAGCTAATATTTGAGATGATAAAATCAGGATCCTATAATGTTTCAGGCTGGACCCTATTGTTTCTGGGATAAGCCTGGAATTAAAAGCCCTCCACAATCTGGCTCCCATCTACCTTTGCAGGTCGATTTCATATTATTGCCCAACTCCACACTCTACATTCCAACAAACTGCACTAGTAGTAATATCCTGAATTCAACAGTTAATTTTTGTGTCTCTGTGATGTTTTTGCACCAGCTCTTCCACGTCTCTGAAGTGCACTTACTGCTGCTTTTTAGAATTTTTATCTTCATGCAGGCATCAACTCTGGTGCCACCTCTTGCACAAGGCTTTTCTTTGATTTTCTCCATTGTTAGTCTGTGCTCATTCTCCTTAAATCACTTTGCATTTACTTATCTGTGCACAAGCTATATACTTCTAGCTCTTTGCAAACTTTTTCAAAGTAGGGACTCTTTCACTTTTGTCTTTCAATCTCCAACCCCTAACACAGGGCCTTGAATATAATAGGTACTTAATAGATGTTTAATTGAGCTGCATAGAGGATCAAATTGAGCAAGATGAAACACACAAACACACAGACATAAACACGTAGACATAGATGTAGACATACATATTATGATGGATCCATGATCTTATCACTCGGAATAGAAAAAACCAGCTTATTGGCAGGGACAGAGAAGTGAGGGAGACAGGATGTTACAGGTGAACTCACATCACCACCATCACTACCTTGACCACCATCTCCCCTCAGACTCCAACGAAAATAATCCAACACCCTGAACCTAAGAGCCTTGGGAATGGCAATGATTCTAGCCAAAAGCCTTCAGCCATCACTCTGGGAAGCAAAGCTCTATGGAGATGCAGCCTGGCCACTGTTCCTGTGAGTGTTAAACCCACAGCTACTGAAGATCCTGGAAACAAACTTCTTGCCACCAAAGTCCTTGATACTGTCAAGTGGTTGCAATCAGAAAGTGATATGATTGCATCCGCGGAAATGATATTTAAAAAGAGACATTATCAACTCCTTTGCTGTTGTACCCCAAGGACGATGGGACTTTTCTATATGATTTCCTATTGAAACCTTCCATCTATGTTGTCTCCTTCATTAGAAGACCTTATTGAGAACAAAGACTTTCACGTTTTTATATTCCTAATGATTAGCGCAGGATTCGCCTATAGTAAGGACTTAGAGAAGGCTTTAATCATTAATTATCCATTTGGATACTCCATGCATCGATTCATTTAACACTCATTTATTAAGGGTCTTCTATGTGTCTGGTACAGAGCTAGATGCTGGAAATACAAAGAAAAGAAAAACATTTCCCACCCTTAAGGAGCCTACATTCTACTGGAGTTTGCAAATAGATAAAGCATAAATACAAAACAAGGTGAGAAGGAAGAGATCACTAACAACTTGGAGGAACAGGAAGGGCTCAAGGAGGTGGTGACACCTGAGCTCAGACTTGAATGAAGTTAGGGATTTTTTGAGGAGGAGAGAAGGCATTTTAATTGAGAGTGCAGCCAGTACAAAAGTGTAGAGACAAGATGCGAAATGTTGTGAATGGGAACAGCAAGTTGACCAGTTTGTCTGAAACATAGCATGTGTGAAAGAGAATAATGTGCGAGCAACCTAGAAAAGAAGGCTGGCAGTGGATTGTGGGGTTCTTTATTTTTTTCTTAATAGTGTTCTATTTTTTTCTGATTACATGTAATGATAGTTTTCAACATTTATTTTTATAAGATTTTGACTTCTGATTTTTTTCGCCCTTCCTCCCCAAGATGGCATGCAATCTGATATAGGCTAGATATGTACAATCATAGTAAATATATTTCCACATTAGTCATGTTGTGAAAGAAGAATCACAACAAAAGGGAAAAAACAGGGGAATGAAAAAGAGAGAGAAAATAGTATGCTTCTATCTGCTTTCAGACTCCATAGTTCTTTCTCTGGATGTGGATAGTATTTTCCATCATGAGTCTTTTGGAGTTGTCTTAGATCACTGTATTGCTGAGAGGAGCTAAGTCTATCAGAGTTGGTCATCTCACAGCGTTGCTGTTACTGTGTACAATGTTCTCCTGGTTCTGCTCACTTCACTCAGCATCAGTTCATGTAAATCCAGGTTTTCCTGAAGTCCTTCTGCTCATCATTTCTTATGGAACAATAGTATTCTATTATATTCATATACCACAACTTGTTTAGCTATTCCCCGGTTGATGGCTATCCCTTCAGTTTCCAATACTTTGCCACCACAGAAAGAGCTGCTATAAATATTTTTGTACACATGGGTTCTTTCCCCATTATTGTGAACTCCCTGGGATACATTGCTGATCAAAGGATATATAGTTTTATAACCATAGTTCCAAATTGCTCTCCAGAATAGTTGGATCAGTTCAGAACTCTACCAACAGTGCATTAGTGTCCCAATTTTCTGTGGGGCTCTTAAATGTCAAACACAGGGATTTGTGATCCTAGAGGAAAGAGAGAGCCAATGGAACTTTTGAACAAGAGTCTGATGTGGCCTGACCTCTAGGACTTTCAATTTGGCAAATTATGGAGGATAGATTGGAGAAAGGAGAGACTGAAGGCAGGAAAAATGACACTATTCCACATAGGAGTGGGTGAGGACATGAACTAGGATGATGGTTGTGTGTGTGGAAGGAAGGTAAGAGATATATGAAACGCAAGGACCTATTTGATAAGATTTGGCAATTGATTGGATATGAGCGGTCAGAGTGAGTGAAGCATTGAGGAGGATGCCAAAGTTGTAAGCATTGGTAATTTGAAGGTATTTTCTATAGAAACAAAAAAGTTAAAAGAAGAGAGGATTTGGGGAGCGGAGGAGGGGGAGAATAATGAGTTCTGATTTGGACATATTGAGTTTGAGTTGCCTATATGACATATAATTTGAAATGTGCAATAGACATTTGGTAATGTGGGATTGAACCTCAAGAAAAAAATTAGGCTGACTATATAGATTTGGGAGTTTTCTGCATAGAATTCACAAGCTGCTGAATGAAGCTAGAGAAAATCACAAACCTGTACTGATTAGGTCCACCATAAATTTATGTTATATAATCTCAACTAGGTGGCACAGTGGATAGAGCACCCAACCTGGAGTCATGAAGACTTGAGTTCAGATCTGGCCACAGAGACAATCTGTGTGCCCATGGACAAGTCACTTAATCCTGTTTGCCTCAGTTTCCCATCTGTAAAATAAGCTGGAAAATCACTCCAGTATCTTTGCCAAGAAAACCCCAAACGAGATCATAAAGGGCTACATACAACTGAAACAACTGGACAATACCACAGTGTCTTGTTATATGAATAGGAATATGTCAGTCAATAAGCATTTGTTGAGTGCTTAAAATGTGCAAGGCACTGTACTAAATAATTAAGATAAAAGGAAGGCAAAAGCAGTCTCTACCCTCAAGGAGCTTATCTTCCTATGGAAGAGATGACCTAGTAACTGGGTACTGTTGACCTGAGAGTTTAGTTAAAGGAGGCAAACAGGCTAGGTGGTGTATAAATCCATATTGTTTATTCCCTTAAAGCAATACAAAGCAATTCCCTAGCAATACATGATCATGGAATGAGACGGTTTAAATGCACTTTAGAACAATCCGACCTCCAGTTTATGGTCTCCATATCATGAAAAAGGAAGTTTCTTAGTTGAATGAGTCATAAACACAGTAAGACAAGACAATTGACAAAGTAGCATCAGTTAGAAATTATGACCTCAAGATATGTGTGTTTCTCCTTTCTATGTAAATGCCCCTAGGATATCAAGATAAGAGAAATTCTACTATTCTGGTTGCAGACATCCTGTCACCAACAGGAAAGATACTCTTTGTCAATCTTATCTGGTCTTTGTTGACATAGGAAGGGGCATTTTTAGAGTAGAGCAAAGCAGTTTGGTTGATTAGTTCAGGCTTTCAATCTTATTAGGGTTCAAATAATCTGAAAGGATTGTCAGTTCATACCTGATAAATACAGTGTAGATGGAAGGCAGTCTAAGAGAGAAAGGAATCAGCAGCTGGGAAACATGGAAAGATCTCTTGCAGAAGGTAGGATTAGAGCTTAATCTTAGAAGAATCCAGGGAAAACAGACGGGAGCAGAAGGGATCTTTGATGGTAGAAGGGGCTATTAAGTTCAACCCTCTCATCTTAAAGATTGAGAAGCAAATAGCAAAATAATGCATGTAAAATGTAATACAAAGAGCTACAGAAATGTGAACTATTATAGTCGCTATTGTTAGGAGTACTTTGGAAATGTAGAAGCAGAGATTAGTCACTAGCTTGAGTTGCAAGTATAGGCATGTGACGGGTACAGTTGTGCTGTGAGTGGAGCCTTAGACAGAGCCAGAAGCTGAGATTACCCAGGGGGAGGACAGTGCCTGCTTATGCTCCCAGTGAGGAGGGGCAGCAGGGTGAACAGGGAAGATAATCACCAGGCGTTTGAGGCTCTGGTTTCTCACTGGTTAGACCTAGGGCTAAAGAAGTCAAATTAAAACTTTTTCAAGATACAGAAAATATTCATAGAAACCAGGGCAATAAGTCTGCAACAGGAAATGGGCCCCAACCCACTGTGCCCATAGAGGCACATCTTTTTAGGGTCAAAGTGCTTTAAGCTCAGAGGGACAGCCTGTTGTAAAGTGATTTAGGTTTGAGGCCACACAAGATACTGAAGATAAAACTATTTCAAAAAACAAAGGTATAGCCCAGAGTCATTATTAGAGTTTAATCTATATACCTACCCTGGGGAACTATGGGAACCCAGCATAATTCCTGTCACTACAGTTTTGACCTGTTCCTCTCCTGTGCAGATCCTTGGTATACTGAGCATCAGGAAATCTGGCTTTGTTTCTGTCCCATTTCTCTTATTAACTAGCTATGTGACTTTAAGCAAATTACTTCTCCCTGTATGGACCTCAGTTTCCCTCCTCTGGGAATGAGAGAGTTGAATTAGATGATTTTTCAGGTCTCTTTGAACTCTGACATTCTTTGGTTATCTGTAAATCTATAGCCAGTCCTCAAATCCTTCAAAATGTCTTTAAAATCAATTTTCATGGATCTTTCTCATTTATATGACTGCCACGTGAGAAAGGGTTAGAATCTTAGATAAGAAAAAACCTGAGAATTCACCTAGTCCAACCTTCTTGTTTTACAGGTTGAGGAAACTATGAGGCTTAGATTTTATAAGAGCCAAAAAAGTGAGAGGTAAGCATGGTTAGAAGCGAATTCTAGACCATTTGACATAAGGTCTGTTAGAAAGAAGGTCAGAGAAAAGATAGCCACCAAAGTGGCTCCAATAAAGAACTAAAAAGAATAAGTGCCTGCCAATTGGAGAATGGCTGATCAAATTATGGCATATGAATGTAATAGGACACTATACTGTCTTTAAAAATTAACAAAAAGGATAATTTTAGAGAAACCTGGGCTGACTTGTATAAATTGATATAAAGTGAAGTGAGCAGAACCAGGAGAACAATTTATAAATAACAGCAAGACTGCAAAGACAAATGTTTGAGACTTAAGAACTCTAATTAATGCAATGACCAGCTGTGATTCTAGAGGATCCGTGTTGAAATACTACCTACCTATTAAGATAGAGACACTAGACTCAAGACGAAGACCAAGACATATATGGCTAATAGAGGAATTTGTTTTTCTTGATAAGGCATATTTGTTACAAAGGTTTTCTTTCACTTTTCTGGGGTGTAGAGGGTTGGAAGAAGAATAAAGGAGGTATAATTGAAAGGAGTAATTGAAAAAAAATAAATTTGGTTTTAAAATTTTTTTAAAAGGAGTCCTATATGAATGCATTATTGATGGAGTTCTGAACTGATCCTGGAGAGCAATTTGGAACTCTGCCCAAAGGGCAATCAAACTGTGCATGCCTTTTGATTCAGCAATATTACTACTAGGTCTATAACCCAGGGAGATCATAAAAAAGGGAGAAGACCCCACATGTACAAAAATATTTATAGCAGCTCTTTTTGTGGTGGCAAAAAAATTGGAAATTGAGGGCATAGACATCATTTGGGGAATGGCTGAACAAGTTGCGCTATATGAATGTAATGGAATACTATTGTTCTGTAAAAGGTGGTGAGCAGGCAGATTTCAGAAAAACCTAGAAAGACTTGCATGAACTGATACAAAGTGAAATGAGCAGAACCAGGAGAACATTGTACACAGTAACAGCAACATTGTATGATGATCCACTATGAATGACAGCTCTCCTCAGCAACACAACAATCCAAAATAATTCCAAAAGACTCATGATGGAAAACGTGACCCATATTTGGAGAAAGAACTGATGGAGTCTAAATGCAGATTGAAGCACGCTATTTTCACTTTGTGTGTGTGTGTGTTTTCCTTTTGGTCTGTTTCTTCTTTCACAACATGATTAATATGGAAATATGTTTTACATGATTAAACATATATAACCTGTATCAAATTGCTTACTGTTTTAGGAAGCGGGGAGGAGAAAGAGGGAGGGAGAAAAATTCGGAACTCATGTTTTTTTAAAAAATGTTAAAAAATTGTCTCTACATGTAATTGGAAAAATACTATTTAAAAAAGAAATAAAGAATAAAAAGGGTCCCAGCACCCAGGGTTTCTTGTTTCTCTCCTTCATTGTCTCTTGCCATTCTTCTTGAATTTAGGTCATTTCTCTTCTGAGCCAAATCATGTCCCAATATCTTTTCCTGTTCTTTCCTCAGCTAATGTCTTATTTCCTTCCCCATAACTAGGTTTCCTGGTTGCCAGTGAAGCTCATCCTTAACACTAACTTACCCTTCCCCCAAGGGCACTGAAACTAGTTTTTAACCTCTTCATTTCAGCTACAGAATAGATGAACTTGACATTTCGTAACCTGCAATCGGCAGCAACCAATCAACAAACATTTATTAAGTGTCTACTGTGTGCCAGGCACTGTACTAAACAATGTGAACACAAAGAAAGGCAAAAGACGGTCCCTGCTATCAGGGAGCTCCCATTAAAATGGAGGAACCAACAAGTAAATGACTGTGTACAAACAAGATGGACACAGAATGAGTTGGAGATAATCATAGAGAAAAGACACTAACATTAAGTAGCATTGGCAAAGTCCTTTTGTAGAAGGTGGGGTTTTAGCTGGGACTTAAAGGAGGCCAGGGAAGTCAACAGGCAGAGAATTCCAGGTATTGGGGCAGCCAGTGGATTGAAGAGTAGTTGGAGGAAGGAAACAAGCATTTATTAAGCACCCGCTGTGTGCCCGGCACAGTGCTAAATCCTTAACAGTTATTATTTCCTTTGATCCTCATAATAACCCCGAGAGGTATATGTTATTATTATCCCCATTTTGCATTTGGGGAAACCAAGACAGAAAGAGATTAGATGATTTGCCCAGGGTCGCATAGCTAGTAAGTATTTGAGGTTAGATTTGAACCAATTTCAGACCCAGGGTTACACAGATAGTAAGAGATGTGAGGCTAGATCTGAATACAGTTCTTCCTGACTCCAGGCCCAGCGCTCTATCTACTGTGTCATCTATCTGCCCCTGGGGAGAGGGAGTAAGGTTGAAGAAGACTGGACAGATAGGAGGAGCAGACTATGTCATGCAGGACTTTGAATGCCAAACGGAACATTTTGTATTTGATCTTGGAGGTAATAGGAAGCCATTCCAGTTTATTGGCTAGGGGAAGTGACACAGTCGGTACTATTTAGGAAAATCACTTTGACAGCTGAGTAGAGTATGGACCATAGTGGGGAGAGATATAAAGCTGGGAGATCAACCAGCAGGTTATTGCAATAATCTAGTGAAACAATGAAGGCCTGCACCAGCATGGCTGTAGGGTCACTTGAGATAAATGGGTATATAAAAGAGATATTACTATTGCAGATACAATAGCCCTCCTCCCAGCTCCATACTTTAAAACAACAACACCAACAACATGTTTTTGTGCAAATAGAATTCCCTGCTTTCAAAGTAGTTTGGTCAGGAAGTCAAGGAAAATATTTCTCTGGCTGGGCTTGGCATGGAACATTCGCCTAAGCTTAGATACTTCCCATCTGTACTTGAGATATGCTATGATGGAACAAGGAATAGACAGTCAACCCTAAAGATACGTTCGTTGGTGGAAGTGTCAGACTTCCTCCATGAGTTCTGGTTTTTTATGTACCTTCCATCCATGAGGTTCTCAGGATAAGCCACAATGTGAGCTAACTGGAAAAACACTTCCTGGAGGAATTCTTATGAGCTTTGGTTAATCTCCTTCAAAAGGAAGGCTTGTTGTGGTTTTTCAGTTGTTTCAGTCATGTCTGACTTTCTGTGACCCCATTTTGTAGTTTTCTTGGCAAAGACACTGGAGTGGCTTGCCATTTCCTCTTCTAGCTCATTTTATAGATGGAGAAACTGAGGCAAACAGGGTTAAGTGACTTGCCTAGGGTCACACAGATAGTAAGTGTTTGAGGCCAGATTGGAACCCAAGAAGACGAGTCTTCCTGATTCCAAGCCCAGCTCAATAGCAATCAAATTTGGCATTTTCATTTGGTTCAGTGGATGCAGTGCTAGCTTTGTGGTCAAAGGACAAAGGTTCACATCTAATCTCTGAAGCTAACTGCCTGTCTGAGTTTGGGCAAACTACTTCCCCTCCCTAGGCTTTGGTTTCCTCATCTGTGAGGGGTTTAGATGATCTCTGAAAGCCATCCCAGATCTATGTCTTTGCTACTTTAAGGTTGGTCTTTGACATTGCCAATTGATCCTATAGAGTGTAAGCTCCTTGAAGGCAGGGATCCTTGCATTTTTCTGTTTTTATCCCCAGCACATAGTTCCTGGCATATGGTAGGTCCTTCATAAGTTTGTCCTAATTGATTGTTCAGTCATTTTATAGATAAGGAAACTGAGACCCAGAGAGATTACATGCCATGCTTATTAGGGTTTCTGGTCTATTCCCTCTAGTGAAAGGTCAACAATAGTCAAATTATTCCATGATATACCACTTTTAGGAAGACTGATTTTAGATGAGGTATTACTCAAGGTGATGCCTTTCTTGAGACTTTGATCACAACCAAGGCTGGCCCAGTACTGTCATTTACGCTCACAGTCTGTTCCCAGTCTCAACCCCAGTTTATTCTACCTAGAGGAATCCACGCAACCGGAAGAGGGAACTTGTGTCCCCTGTCCCTCCCATGGAATAGGCATAAAAGACTTTTATACCCATATGTAGGCATTCAGGGCCCCTGAATCATGAGGTAAGTGTAAAAGTTCCTGGATTTGGAATCAGAGCACCAGGTTTGAATTCTGGCTTAGTTGTGTGGTCTGAGAAAATCATTTTCCAACCTGTAAAGATTTACATGAACTGACACTGAGTGAAATGAGCAGAACCAGGAGAACACTGTACACAGAAACAGCAGCATTGTGTCATAATTAACTACTGATTACTTAGCTCTTCTCAGCAATACAACGATCCAAGACAATTCCAAAAGACTCGTGATGGGAAATGCTATCCACATCTACAGAAAGAACTATGGAGTCTGAATGCAGACTGAAGCATAATTTTTTTTTCTTGTGGCTTTCCCCTTTTGTTCTGTTCCTTCTTTCATAACATGACCAGTGTGGGAAAATGTTTACATGATTACACGTGTATAACCTATATCAGATTGCTTGCTGTTTGGGGGAGAGAGCATGGGAGGGAGGGAGGGAGAAAAAAATTAAATTCAAAATCTTATAAATAAATGAATGTTGAAAACTAACCTTACATGTAATTGGAAAAAATAAAATATTATTTACAAAAAAAGAAAGTCGCTTTCCCTTTGTGAGTCTCAGTTTCCTCACCTGTATGATGTGAGTATTTGAATTCAATTTCTAAGTTTCCTTCTATCTCTAAATCCTATGACCCTATTTTGATAGTTCTTCCTCCTTCCATTTCCTCCTTCCCATCCCTCATAAATAGGCACAGGGATTGGCAGGAAGAAATGGATGGGTTTCTGTTAAGGGAGAAATTTAGTAGAAATACTTTGCCTCTCATTCCCATCCATATACATTTATCTTTCTTGGCATTCATTGCTGCCTGTGGACTTAAGGCTCCTAAACCACCTTGTTGGCCTAGTAACCTCTCTGGGTTATTAGACCATCTAACTTCTCTGGAATTCAGTTTCCTTATCTATAAAATGAGGGGGTTGGACTCGAGTAATAGGACAAATTTATTAAGCACCTACTATGTGCCGAGTAGACGTTCTGGTGGGCATTGAAAAATCCGGGAACTTTCTGAACTTCACCTAACCTATGTAGTAGGAAGGCCGAATTTATAATCTCAAATATAATCATGTATATGTTTGAATGGTCCAAAATCGCAAGGTATGAGAGATTCTCCAAGAAGAAAACAACAAGAAATTTATTTAGGCCCCACCGCAGCAAAAACTTGAACCAGCCTCCCCATTCCAACATCTTGACAAAAAGACTCCAGGCCCAGAAAGCCCATTTCACAAGGGCAACCAGGAGGCCACAGAAAAACAAGATAGTATCTAGCCAAATCATGTTCACTGGCCTCACGTTCCTGCTTGCACTCGGGTAAGC
>JAQQSZ010003637.1:0-14389 GCA_028646595.1 Phalanger gymnotis
TTTGTACAAAGCTTTTTATTATAATTGAAATGATCTAATTTATATTACCTAATCCTCCCTATCTCCTTTTTGGTCAGGATGTCTTCCCTTCCCCATTAGATATGACAGGTATACTATTTTTTGCTATTCTAATTTGCTTATAGTGTCACCCTTTATGTCTAAATCATGCACCAATTTTGACCTTATCTTGGTTTATGATACGACATGTTGGTCTAGTTTGTGTCCTATTTTTTTTCAGTTTTCTTAGCAGTTTTTGTCAAATAGTGAGTTCTTATGCCAAAGGTTGGGGTCTTTGGGTTTATCAAACACTAAGTTACTATGATCATTGACTACTGTGTCTTGTATACCTAATTTCTCCCAGTGATGCACCACACTATTTCTTAGCAAATACCATATAGTTTTGATGGTTACTGCTTTATGATATCATTTCAATTCTGGTATTGCTAGGCTACCTTCCTTTCTGTTTTTATTTCTTTAATTCCCTTGATATTCTTGACCTTTTGTCCTTTGGATGAATTTTACTGTTATTTTTTCTAGCTCTATCAAATAATTTTTTGGTAGTTTGATTGGTATGGCTGAATAACTAAATTAATCTAGGTAGAATTATCGTTTTTATTATATTGATTAGTCCTACCCATGAGCAATCGATATTTTTCCAATTGTTTAGATATGACTTTATTTGTGTGCAAAGTGTTTTGTAATTGTGTTCATACAGTTCTTGGGTTTGTCTCAGCAGGTATATTCCCACATATTTTATATTGTTTACAGTTATTTTAAATGGAATTTCTCTTTCTGCCTTTTGCTGCTCGGCTTTGTTGGTCATGTAAGGAAATGCTGTTGATTCATATGGGTGTATCTTATATCCTACAACTTTGCTAAAGTTTTTAATTATTTCAAGTAGTTTTTTAGCTGATTGTCTAGGGTTCTTTAAGTATACCATGATATCACCTCCAAAGAGTTTCCTCATTGCCTATTATAATTCCTTCGATTTCTTTTTCTTATCTTGTTGCTATAGCTAACATTTCTAGTACTATATTCAATAATAGTGGTGATAATAGGCATCCTTGCTTCATGCCTGATCTTATTGGTAAGGCTTCTACCTTATCTCTATTACAGATAATGCTTGCTGATGGTTTTTGATAGATACTGCTTATCATTTTAAGGAATGCTTTTATTCCTAAGCTGTCTAGTGTTTTTAACAGAAATCGATGCTGTATTATGTCAAAAGCTTTTTTTTTGTGCAGGGTAATTAGGGCTAAGTGACTCACCCAAGGTCACACAGCTAGTACATGTGTCAAGTGTCTGAGGCCAGATTTGAACTTAGGTCCTCCTGACTCCAGTGCCAGTGCTCTACTCACTGTGCCACCTAGCTGCTCCGTCTAAAGCTTTTTCAGTATCTATTGAGATAATTATATGATTTTTGATGGTTTTGTTATTGATATGGTCAGTTCTGTTGATAGTTTTCCTAGTATTGAACCAACCCTGCATTCTTGATATAAATCCCACCTGGTCATAGTGTATCATCCTGTTGATATATTGCTGTAAGCACCTTCTAGTATTTTGTTCAAAATTTTTGCATCGATATTCATTAGGAAAATTGGTCTATAATTTTCTTTCTCAGTTTTAGGTTTTCCTGTTCTAGGTATCGGCACCATATTTGTGTCATTAAGGAATTTGATAGGACTTCTTCTTTGCCTATTTTCCCAAATAGCTTATATAGTATTGGAATTAATTTTTCTTTAAATGTTTGGTAGATCCACTTGTGAACCCATCTGGCCCTGGGGATTTTTCTTAGGGAGCTCATTAATCACTTGTTCAATTTCTTTTTCTAAGTTGAGGCTATTTAGGCATTCTATTTCCTGATCTCTTCAGATGGGTAATTTATATTTTTAAAAATATTGATTTCACTGAGATTATCAGGTTTATTGGAATATAATTGGGCAAAATATTTCCTAATGATTGCTTTATTTTTTTCATTGGTAATTTCACCCTTTTCATTTTTGATACTAGGGATTTGTTTTTCTTCTTTTTTTCTTTTAAAAATGAAATTAACCAATGACTTATCTATCTTACCAGTTTTTTTCATATAACCAGCTCTTAGGTTTATTTAATAGCTCAATAGTTTTTTTACATTCAATCTTATTAATCTCACCTTTGATTTTCAAGATTTCCAATTTGGTGCTCAATTGGGAATTTTTAATTTGTTTTTTTCTAGTTTTTTTAGTTGCATGTCCAATTCATTGATCTTTTTTTTTATTTTGTTGATAGATATTTTTGTTGTAAGAATTTAGAGAAATAACATTTCCTCTAAATACTACTTTGACTGCATCCCATGCTATGTTGTTTTATTGTTGTCATTCTCTTTAATGAAATTATTGATTACTTCTATGATTTGTTCTTTGACCCACTTATTCTTTAGGATTAGTTTAATTTCCAATGAATTTTAAATGTCTTTCCACTGTCTTTTGCTGAATGTAATTTTTATTGCATTATGATATGAAAAGAATGTTTACTATTTCTGTCTTTCTATATGTGATTTTGAAGTTTTTATGCCCTAATATGTGGTCAATTTTTGTGTAGGTCCCATGTGCTGCTGAGAAAAGGTATATTACTTTCTGTTTCCATTCAGTTTTCTCCAAAAGTCTGTCATATCTAACTTTTCTAATATTCTATTTACCTCCTTAGTTTCTTTCTTGTTTAGTTTTTTTTGGTTGTATTTATTGAATTCTGAGAAGGGACAGTTGAGGTCCCCTGCTGGTATAGTTTTGCTGTCTATTTCTTCCTGTAACTCACTTAACTTCTCCTTTAAGAATCTGGATACTATACCACTTGGTGCCTACAAGTTTAGTATTTATATTGCTTCATTGTCTATGGTACTTTTTAGGAATATGTAGTTTCCTTCCTTATCTCTTTTAATTAGATCTATTTTTGCTTTTACTTTGTCTAAGATCAGGGATTGCTTCCCCTGTTTCTTTTTACTGCAGCTGAAGCATAATATATTCTGCTCCAGCCCCTTACCTTTACTTTGTGTGTGTCTCTCTGCTTCAAGCATATTTCCTATAAACAACATATTATAGGATTTTGGTTTTTGATCCACTCTGCTATCTTCTTCTGTTTTATGAGAGAGTTCATTCCATTCACATCCACAGTTATGATTACTAACTGTGTATTTCCCTACATCCTATTTTTCCTCCTGTTCATCCCCTCTCTCCTTTGACCCTTTCCCTCCTCATCAGTATTTTACTTCTGTCTACCCACTGCTGCCATCTGCCCACCTTTCTGTCAGTCCCCCTCCAACCTTTTACTTAATCTCCTCCCCTCCTACTTCTCTGTCTGGTAAGACTGATTTCCATAGTCAACTGATTGTGTATATGATTCGCTCTTTGAGCCAATACTGATGACATTAAGGTTCAAGTGATTCTCATTTCCTACCCTCCCATCTTCCCCTCCAGTGTAATAGGTCTTTCATGCCTCTTTGTGTTAAATAATTTACCCCATTCTACATCTCCCTTCCTTATGCACCCAGTGAACTCCTCTTTCTCGTCCTTTAATTATTTTTTATGCCATTCCCTCAAATTCACATTATACCCGTACCCTCTATTTATGTTCCTTCTAGCTGTACTATTAGTGATATATATTTAAGAATTACAAGTATCCCCTTCCTATTTAGGGATGTAAATAGTTTAGCTCTATTGAATCTCTTATGTTTTCTTTTCTTTTTTTTAAACTGGTTTATGCTTCTCTTGGGTCTTGATATTGGAAATCAAATTTTTTACTTAATTCTGGCTTTCTCCTTATGAAAACTTGAAATCCTTCCATTTCATTCAATGGCGATTTCCCCCCTTGATATATTATGCTTAATTTTGCTGAGTAAATGATTCTTGGTTGTAGTTCTAGCTCCTTTGCCTTCCTGAATATCATGTTCCATGACCTCGGATCATTTAATGTTGTGACTGTTAAGTCCTGTGTGATCCTGATTTAAGATTTGATATTTGAATTGTTTCTTTCTGACCCTTTGCAGTAATTTTTCCTTGACCTGATAGTTCTGAAATTTGGCTATAATGTTCTTTGGACTTTTTTATTGTGGCATCTCTTTCCTGAGGTGAATGGTGGATCCTTTCAATGATTATTTTGCCCTCTGCTTCCAGGACATCAGAGCAGTTTTCCTTGATAATTTCTTGAAAGATGCTGTCCAGATCCTCCTTTTGAGGTTGTCCAATTATTCTGACGTTGTCTCTCCTGGATCTATTTTCCAAGTCATTTATTTTTCCCATGAGGCAGTTTATATTTTCTTCTATTTTTTCATTCTTTTGAATTTGTTTTATTGATTCTTGATGTCTCATAGAATCATTAGCTTTCACTTGCCCGATTCTAACTTTTAAGGAGCTGTTCTCAGTTAACTTCTGTACTTTCTTTTCTGTTTGGCCTATTGTACTTTTTAAGGAAGCATTTTCTTCAATGGATTTTTGTATCTCTTTTTCTGTTGGGCAATTCTACTTTTTAAGCAATTGTTTTCTTTTTCAAAGTTGCCGACTCCTTTTTTCCTGAATTTTCTTACATCATTCTCATTCCCCCCCCCCCAATTTTTGTTCTACCTCTCTTATATGATTTTAAGCTGCTTTTTGAGGTCTTCCATGAGTTCTTTCTGGGCTTGAGACCCCTTCCCATTTTCCTTGATGTTTTGACATTGTTGTAATCTTCTGAGTTTGTATCTTGATCTTCACTCTCACCACAATAACTTTTTATGGTCAGATTCTTTTTTTGTTGTTTTTGCTTATGGTTTTTTGGGTCTTTTTCCTTTCTTTTTAATTTGAACTCTGCTCCTGGAGGTGGAAAGGGCACTGTCTCCAGCTCCTTGTGCCAGGGCCTTCAGTTTATCTGGCTGTTTACCTTGTGCTGCACTGATATTGCCTTGAGGCCCATGGGGGACCCTCGTGTTGGGTGCTGTGCTGAGGTGGTTGGGTGGGGGGTAATTGGTACTGCTGGAGGCCCTAGGAGTCTGGCAGCTTACCTGGTGCTAAATTTGGGTCACAGTGGTGGTGTCTTCTGGTGTGTGTTGAGCCTGGTGGGTGTTTCTGAGTTTCCCTAGGGATACACTGAAGCATGTGGGCATCTAGTCACTGGAGGCTGCCTGTTTGCCCAGGATTAGGACTTATGATGAAAGATACTGACCATATCCAGAGAAAGAACTGGTAGAGCCTGAATGCAGATCAAAGATACCTTTACTTTATTTTTCTTGTTTTGTTCCTGTGTTTTCTTTCACAGAATGACTTACATGGAAATGTGTTTTGCATGTATAACCTATGTCAAATTGCTTGCCTTTTCAATGGGGGGCAAGAGAGGAGGGACAGAGAAAATTTGGAATTCAAAATTTGAAAAAAATGTTAAAATTGTTTTTACATGAAATAGGGAAAAATAAAATACTAAATAAAATTTAAAAAAATTATTGTTTGCATGTAATTTTAAAAAATTAAATAAAAAATTAAAACTTAGACAATTTTATATGACTGCTATATAAAACCAGCATAATGCTTATCTTCTCTTCCCTGCTTTTAAGCAGATTAGGAAGAAACAGCAAGAAGTAGTGGGCTTTTTGGAAGCCAATAAGATTGACTTTAAGGAACTTGATATTGCTGGTGATGAAGACAACAGGAGATGGATGAGAGAGAATGTACCTGGAGAGAAAAAACCACAAAATGGAATTCCTCTTCCTCCACAGATCTTCAATGAGGAACAATATTGTGGGGTAAGAAGTTATTTTTACCATTTGAAGGATAACAAAATTCATGAAGTTCAAAGTTCTTATGCATGAAAATTAGTCATCACCTAAAATTAATATATTTAGTAATACCAGTTCAAAATGCTTTGTATTTTTATTGATGGTTTCAAGAGATGTTTCTATAGAAGTCAAAATAAAACATATAGTACTGTGTTAGCATAATAGAGTCTTGTTTATATTTATATTTAACAAATACATATGTATCTATATACATATGTATATATGATTGACATATATATATATATACAGATTTGAGCACTGAGAAAGATAAAATGATTAATAAATGAGATGAGTTCTTATAAGAGCTTGACTCAGTGATATATTGACAGTGATAAATAATTACTAATATGATAAAAGGATAATTAAAATATAGATTTTTTTGCATTTTGAGATTTAAAATAGTTCATTTATACATTTTATACACAAAGATTAGACAAATTTATATGACCGCTTTATAAAACCAGCATAATGCTTATCTTCCCTTCTGTCCCCTCTAACCAGATTAGGAAGAAGCAACAACAAGTAATGGGCTTTTTATTGCCCTTTTTACAGTGAGTTTTTATTGCAGTACAGTAGGGAAAATGAAGGGGTTTGACTAGATGATCTTTAAATTGCCCTTCAGCTCTAATATTCTTTGCATCTGAAGAGTTCATGACTGAACAAGGATAGAGAAGATCACAGGGGATAAAGTCTGATTACATAAAATCAAAAAGATTTTGCACAAACAATACCAACAGTTAAAATTAGAAGACAAATAGTTAACTGGGGAACAAATCTTTGATATCCAAGAGAGACAAAGAGCTAATTCAAATATATAAAAACAAGAGCCATTCCCCAATAGATAATTGATCAAAGGATATGAACTGGCCATTCTCAAAAGAAGAAATCCAAGCTATCAACAGCCATATGAAAAAAAGTACCAAATAACTAATATTTAAGGAAATGAAAATCGACAGTTCTGAAGTTCTATCTCACATTCACCAGACTGACCAAAGATAACAAAAAATGGAAAATGACAATTTTTGGAGTTGCTGTAGGAAAACAAGCACACTGTTGGTATATCTGTGAATTTGTCCCAGACATTCTGAAAAGCAATTAGAAGTATTTCCATTAAGTCACTAAAATGCATATCCTGTATGACCTAGTAATAATACTATTAGGCTTATATGCCAGAGATAAAAGAGGAAATAGACCCATGCATACAAACACTTATAGAAGCTTTTTTTCTTATTGCAAAGAACTGGAAACAAAGGGGAGATACCAATTGGGAAATATGTAAAAAAGCAGTATGAGGAAAATTAATATTGTACACTATCATTTCATATTTAATATTAATCTGTAACATACCCTTTTCTATCAAAACCCCCATCTTTTTGCCTAGCTCTTTTAGCCTAGCTTTCCCAAACTAGCTGAGGAACATAATTACTTCTAGCCCCCAAAGCTTCAACCTGGCACAAGTGGTAGGTGAATATAATGGAATATTATTGAGCCGTAAGAAATGACAAGAATGGTTTTAGAGAAACTTGGGAAGATTTGCACAAACTAATGTAGAACCAGGAGAATAACTTATAAAATGACTACAGCACCACAGAAAAGACTATCATAAAAGACTTTAAAACTCTAAAAAAGGAAATGGCAAACCTGGGGGCAGACGTTGGAGCATCTACTCATCTCCTGACAGAGGGGCGATAGGCTCAGATGATGGAATTAGTCATACACATGGGCACTGTGGACATTTGTTTTGCTTGACTACCTATATATTTATGACAAATTTTTTTCTTCTTGTTTTTCAGTTGGGGAGGGCAGGTGGGAAGGAGGTGGGAGCTAGAGATAGGATGCCCAAAAGAAAGAGAAAAAGCTCATTGAAGCTTTTGAAAAAAAGAATGCACAGAAGAGAACAGAAAGCAAGACAGAAACACGAACAAACAGGGCAGCTTTGAAAATTGTATATTAAAGTTATATCCTTAAGAGGAAAAACAAGTTGTACTTAAGAGAGATGCAGTTTCATATACAATCCTCTTTCACATGTTTATCACTCTCATGTTAGCTGTCTTAATATGTAAAGGGTATATTTCGCCACATAGTGCAACTGTTTACATTGGCACAAAGGAGTATGTGTCAGGAATAGCTATTCAGGGTAGCTGTGTGACCCTGGAAGGATTGCTCCTTCACATATAGATAAATAAAATTTGTTTAACAAAAACAAAAGTAGCAATTTCAGCTTTAAACTCTTACGTGAACTGATAAGATCTGAAAACCAAACTTCTTTTGCTCCTGTCCCTTTTGTGTCCATTTTTCCCACATCCACCTGAAGGATTTTTCTGGGGAAGTTCTTTCAGTTGTCTAGGTTTCAAGATCACATTCTTCCCCAACAATCTACTGCTCTCAAGGGGATTTTCATCTTGATCTCTTGGATAGCCTCCAAGAAAATTCTCTGTTCATGTATCAGCTTTTTTCTTAATGTCTTTCACTGGTGTTACTACCATCCTGGAAACCCCCCAAGTCAGACTCCTTTTCAAGGTTAGGTCCTTCTCAGATAAAGCCAGAGGTGGGATTCAGGCCGGTTCACACCAGTTCGGCAGAACCGATACCTAATTTTATGTTTAGTTTGGCGAGCAGGTTGTTAAAATGGCACTTGTAATTAGGGTTCTCTCTAAGGTGGGTGTCTGGGCAGCCACCCAATGGGGAAATCACAACTTTACATTCCTTACTCTTTTTTAACGTTCATCTGCGCAACCCCGGTTTTCTAAGTGCTTCTTGCTTGCCAAGGTGAGAAACTTGTTTGATCTTTTTTCCTTTCCATAGTCCCTTCTCCTCCCTGCCTTCCCCTCCCATCCTCTCCTTGGGGTAGCTCCTGGCTTCCAGTTCGTCCAGTTGTGGTCACAGCATCTCATTATCCCAGGTGCACAGCCTCTCATTGTTTGAGCCCAGGTCTCTGCGGGGTGGTGCTTTGGGAAGGGCTGTTTCCTGATTGTGCGACCCAGGCCAGCGGTGCTTTGCTTATGTCAGACTGCGCTGTCACATCCTCCTTGGATGCTTGGAGTGGAGAGGGGATTGTTTCCTCTGGCCAACTGATGGGGGCATTTTTGTCTTGGCAACTGTGGGTCAAGGTTCAGTAGAGGCACAAGCATCGTTGTTTTCCACCCACCACACTCTTACTTCTGGTCCCTTTCCCAAGCCTTGGGGTGGAGTGGCTGAAAGGCCGCCCTGCCTTGCTTTCTTTCCTCCTCGTCCTCCTCCTCCTTTTCGTCCTCCTCATCCTCCTTCTCCTCCTCCCCACCCCCTAAGCAGGCTTTCCGATAGGTGCCAAACAACTATGAGCTCAATAGATCCCTTAAAAATTGGTGAATCAGTAAAACGTGTTGTGGAATTTTTAAGGCTAATGGTAACAAATTGTCAGGCTTAACTTTTGGTTTGGTTTATACTTAGTCAGGGAAAAGATGCCAGCCCACTTAGCACCCCGTCCCATCTAAGTAGGCTCTTTTCAACACAAATAGCCTACTTTCTCCCCTTCTTTACTTCTTGCTTAATAGTGTCAGTCTATTGTCTCCCAACAGGCGGAGGGTGCAAAACGGGCAAAGGGAGGGGGGGAAAGGATTGTTTCAAGGACTCCTAGGATAAATGATGGTAGGTGTTGTGCTGAAATGAAAGTGTCCTAGATGTTCTTAAGAATAGCCTTAACACCAGCTCTCAGTTTCTTCCCCAAGAATCTTGGGCAGGGCTATTTATAGGAGTTAAATCAACAACTAGATATTAAGATATTTGTTATATGTCCAGGACTCTTGGGGAATACAGAAATAGAAAATAATCCCTTACTTCAAGAAGTTAAGATTCTAGTTAGTAGAGACAAGACAATGGTACCAACAATGAGATGAATAAAAGATAGTCTATAATCTAGTGCTAAGTAGTTAGGTAGGGAACAATGTCACATTTTTAAACAGGGCTAGGGGGCATGACTTTGACTCATTTAATTTATCCAGACTTCAGTTTCTTATCTGAATAATATGGGAGTTGGATCTGATGATCTAAGAGGTTCCTTCCAGCTCTAAATCTCTCATCCCATGGTGGTAATGACAATTTAGGAAGGTTGGCTCATTTAGCGGTTTGCAGGATGAATTGGAGGGAAAGAAGTGGGAGAAAAAACTGGCCTGGGAGACTAGTGAAGAGAGAGCTTTACTTCTATCTGTGATGGAAAACGACTCAAGCATCTGCTTCTGGTGGGACTTCAGTGTTTTTTGTTATATTCTCAAAGCATCCAGATTAGCTAGCCACTGAAGTACCTACTAATTCTGAAACTCAGTGAAGTGTCAGAGTCCAGATGATGTCAAATGTAGGATGAGCAAAAATAAAAAAAAACTGAGATCTGTTCCCTACTCACATGGTTAGTGACTTATGCATGACTTGGAATGAGGTTGTCCAGTACTTAATAAATGCTTACTAAGAGAGTGATTCCAAAAAAAACCCAACCCTCCAAAACTGTCTTTAGGGCAGAGAACCGGTTGTTAATTTATTTGAATCCTGCCACTGGATAGAGCCTTTGCTCTGGCATTGATGGTATCTTCTTGATGATGTGAACTCACATTGCCTTGAGTACTTTGTTCCTTTGATACCATTTTAAGGATGACTGGGCTGCTAATTATATACTTGAAGCAGCTCTTGCTTGGAATTTAAAAATGAAGGCTAGAGAACAAGAGAAGATATAGAGAGAAGCAGAACTGAGCTGACCAGGGTGGAGCTGGTTGAATACAGTCTTAGCTTTCTAGAGGGAAACCTGAGTGGCACCTGAGCAGTTTCGGGCAACTACATGACTTCTTGAGATGAGAGAACCAAGTGGCCCCAGAGATGGAAGTGGATGGAACTGGCAGTGGACCATGGAGGAGTTATCGGACTAGTCTTGCAACTGTGGGAACAAGAGCTGACAGGGGTAGAGTGGTAGTGATAGAGTAAAATAGAAGTTCACGGACAAATGGAGGAATTGGGTAAGCCTCTTGGAAACAGTAGAGAAGTTCATGGAACAAGTTCACTTCAGACAAGCGTTTTTGTCTGAGTACCTGAGACTCAAGCCCGAGGGGAGCTAAGGACTTGAACCTTGGGACTGTGCTATATAGGAAATGAGCTAATTTTCATTTGGGAAATAGGCAAATGTGCATTTTGAACACAATCCTTGTTCCCACTTCATATTGTCCTATGGAGAAGCATAAGCCATGTCCTTTCACTCACTTCCTCAAAGTCATATAGGAAAGTCTTGAAATAGCCAATGTTGCATGATCATTTACAATCCCCACACGTATGGATTACAAAGTTTTTCACATATAAACCCCTTATGTATAGATTAAAAAGTTCTCATATTCAACAAGACAAGAAGCTAATTTCACAAAATGTATGAAATATTTTTTCTTGCTTAGCCTTCGCCTTATAGGGCTTTTCTCAATCCAGAAGCAAAAGAAAGAACAAAGACAAACAAAACTGGCTTCCCATCTCTGGCAAAAACCTATACCACATTGAGCTTTCCAAATTACCTGGAGCTCTTCCAACAGGAATTTGGGATTTGACACTAGAGTCAACTAAGTGTTACTCCTTTGTCAGATGTCCAGCTGGAGTCTGGACAAAAAATTGTCCCTTTCTACACAAGGCACGTTAGAATTCTCTAGTTCTTGTTCCATAAGTGATTCCCATTGAAGCCATGCAATTTCTTCTGGGTCCTTATAATTCCCCTCCTAGATCCTTGCCACTGCAAGGGTAAACCTTACTGAAAAGAAGACAAATTGGCTCAGCTAGAGAAGTAGCAAAGAATGTCATCTACTTGTGGTTTTATAGGCATTATCATCCCCCAAATTCATAGAGTGTTTTGCTTTCACAAAAAGTAAAGCAGTCTAGATCTGTTTAAATACAAAAATAACAATAAGAACATTTTTTACTAGACAGAAGCAAACTAGTGATTCCAGATTTCTCATGTTAAACAATATCGAATAAAGCACTCAGTAATACAGGAAATATAAATAATTAAATCAACAGAACTGATTTGTGAGGGAACGCACACTGGGGAAAGAAAAAAAATTGACTATATAATTACAACCTAAATTTTCTTTGGCCAATTTTTCTAGGCTGTTAGTCTAAGGCAGCCAGAAGTAAAAGTCTGCCTTTATAGGCAGAGAATATCTTCAGGGGAACCTGCATATGCAAAAGGCCCAATTTTATTCCAGATAAGGCCCCACATATAACAGTGACTACCTTGTCTTCCACTGCCTGGAAGCCAGGTTACATTTCACCCCTGTCCTAGGGTTCTTTGGTACCCTCAAGAAGGTTTTGGGGGGTGTCTAGGTTCTTTGTCCTTAGCTTCAGTCCCCACCAATGGCATTCTTCCAATTTTAGGAGGTCCCCTGTGGCCCAGTTGTATTTGACTTTTACAAGCATGTAACTTTTACAAAGGAATATTTACTTAAATATACTATAACAAATGTACAAACATACTTCCCAATATGTGGTGCATAATCTCTTCCCCACTCATACTGTATCATTTTCTTTAGTACAAACAGAGAATAGGTCCACAGTTTTAGCTCATTTCCTATATAGCACAGTCCCAAGGTTCAAGTCCTTAGCTCCCCTTGGGCTTGAGTCTCAGGTACTCAGACTTCTCAGGGCTTGCCTACTAGGGACCCTTATCTCAAAGGTTGCTGTGACTTGAAATCCTAGGTCCAGTGTGGATTCTACCACTGGTACTTGGAACTTAAAAGGATAAACAAAAATGATCAAAATTTAATCCCAAAGCTATTTCTCAGGCCCACGGGATAAAAGGGGAGCAAAAGTTAGTAGCCCTACCTCTTTACAGCTCAGTTCATGGTATCTGAGCCATGGGTGAACTTGAATTTTCACCCTCTCTAGCAGAAAAGAGTGACAGCATTGTTTAGTGTAGAGTGCTGAACTTAAGAGTCAGAGTTCCTGGGTTCTAATCCTACTTCTGATATTTACTGGTTCTGTTGGTGATCATTTAATTTCATAGAGCCTCAATCCTCATTAAAATGGGGGTGAAAAATGCATATACTTCATAGGATCCCTGTGAAGAAAACACTTTGCAGACCGTAGAGTGCTATATAAATGTGAGTCTTTTGGTTTGGCTCTATGATTTCATTGGTGTGGGAAATTCCAGGAAGAAAATTCCCTTTACCAGTGATGATTGACAACTGTTCAGCAACTTATATTTGAAGAACAGATATTTCTAAGATATTTGCCTGGGACACTGAGAAGTTGTCACAGAACCAAATAATTTGAGAGTTTAAAGGGACCTCAGCAGTCTAGCCAATACACAAAAGGAACCTCCTGTCAAATGGTCATCCAGCTTCTGTTTGAAGACCTCCAAGGAAGGGTGAACATACCACTTCTCTAGGCAGGCAGTCTATTCCACTGTTGGATCATTCTAATTGGCTTTGTTCTAGACTGAGCTTTAGTTAGGCCAGTTCTCTGGTACATTGAGTTTGATATTGGAACAAAATAAGACACACATGCATCATTCATTCTTCTCTTTCACTTATTGGACACATCTAAGAGGCCAGATCATGCCATTTCTATCTCCACAATATCTTTCACATCTGCCTTCTTCTATTTAGGTAAGCCTAGTCATCCCCAAAGTTCAAGTGATAACTCCTTTTACCTGGGATATTACAAAAGTTTTCTGATTCATCTCCCTGACTCCAGTCTCTCATTTCTCCAGTTCATACTGGTGTAGCCACTAGTGTGATTTTTACTGAAGTGCCAGCCTGGCCATGTCATTTACCTATTAAACCTTATTGGTATTTAAATCCTTTCATAACTATCCAAATTATGTATTTTACTTGCTCTTTTTTACTCTATGGTCTAGCCCTCCTTGCTGTTCTTCACATATGACACTCCATCTCCTGTCTCCAAACACTTTAGCTCTCTCTCATTCCTCTCATTCATTCATTCCTTATTTAACTGCCTTTTTACAATCTCTTGTTTCTCTTAGGATTTAGCTCAAACACTACTTTTCACGTAAAGCCTTTCCTGATCCCCACCAGCTTCTATTAAATGCTTGATCATTAAGACTGATTGCTAGATGTGTGAAAGCATACTAAGCCCTCATCCCTTCATCCTCACCCCTTTTAGGCTACATATTACAAAATATTATTAGGACAATAGTCTGAAGTTCTTAGTCCCACCTGAATGAGAAACCCTTGTTTTTTTCTTTATTGGTTCTGAAACAATGTACTACACTGAAATCTTTATACTTATTGAAAGCCTAACCGGTTTGTAAATCGAGAGACATGGTTAACCCAGGAAGTAGTCCTCCTTGAAATGGTTAGGGATAATAAATCTAAAAGAAATAAATCTTTGATTAATTAGGAAATGGATATATCTCTTGGATTTAAGTCTAAGTTAAAAGGACAGTCTTTGGTGGTTAAAAAAAGATTTCATGACCTGGAAATATCATTACTAGGTCTGTTTTCCAAAGAGATCAAAAAAAGGGAAAAGGACCTATATGTGCAAAAATATAGCAACTTTTTTTGTGGTGGCAAAGAATTGGAAATTAAGGAGATGCTCATCAGTTGGGGAATGGCTGAAAAAATTGTGGCATATGATTGGGATGGAGTCCTG
>JAQQSZ010003638.1:0-14389 GCA_028646595.1 Phalanger gymnotis
TTAGGAAGGAGCAAAATACAGTTAGTCTTTCACAACATGAGTATTGTGGAAGGGTTATACATAATGATATGCATGTGGCTCATGTTGAATTGCTTGACTTCTTAGGGAGGGTGGATGGGAAGGGAAGAGGGGAGAGAATTTGGCACACAAGGTTTTAAAAAAATAGATGTTCAAAAGTAAAAAAAACAAAACAAAACAAAAAAAAAAGAATGTATCCAAGGCTGAATCTTAGATGACTGAGGGTATATTACTGGTCTCTACAGAAATGAGAGCTTGGAGAATGGTCAAATCTATTGGGAAAGATGAGTTTTGTTCAGGCATCCTGACATTGGGATGTCTAGGGAACAGCTCAGAAAAGTTATCCTTTCAGCAGGCAGTATCTAGGTAACTTTGATCATTAATTATGATTACTGATTATTATGTCTCTAAAATAAATCTAGCTTCAAATTCAGTCTTCCAGCCAAATTAGACTGTTAGCTGCTGTCTGAACTCCATCTGTAATGTTTGTGTATTTGTACAAACAATCCCTCATGCCCAGAATGCAGGCTAGCCTCATCCCTGCCTTTCAGAATCATTGCCTTCCTTCACACAATAAATGACTATTAAATAAGTGAATGAACTAGAGTACACAGAAACAGTCTATGCTTATCTTTGTGGGCCTGTAAATTAGGATGGGACAATGAAATGAGGACCTGACACCACTGGGCTCTGCTCACAAGGCAGTCATTGTGAAATGTGAATCTGTAGACATTTACTGAAATAGTGAGGTCCACTAGGCTGGTTCTGTAGTAAAAGGACCTGGGTTCAAATTCTGCCTCTGATGCTTACTGTCCATGTGGCCCAAGGAAAGTCACTTAATTTTTCCCTGACTCAGTTTCTCATCTGTAAAACGAAGGGCTTGGGGAGTAGACAGCCTTCCAGACCTAGATGCATGAGCTATGATTCTGCCATTCATTTTTATCTGAAGTGAAGACTGAGAGCCAAGCAATATTGTTAATAATCATAATCATAATCATACTCACAGGGGATGTGTGCACTCCTGAAGATTGCACATTCTGCGAATGGGTTTTGGCTTTTTGCTGGCTTCACAGAAGCTGCGATGCACCATTTTATTATCACTCTTTCTGCGGCACCCATATTTGGTGTACTGAGAACCTGGGGAAAGTCTGAAGAGATTACTTTGGACCCAAAGAAAAAACTTACCCATATTTGAAAAAAAAATCTAGCTTTAAACAACAGCTCATTAAAAGCATGCCAACCATAAAAAAGATACTCTTAACATGCATCACTGACAAAGTATGTAGATTCTGAAGATGCATAAAAATATTCTCTTCTTTCCATCTTCTTGTTGTGTATCACTATGAGAAAAATATGTTACACTCACCCCCACCACAGGGTTCCGAGCATTGGGACCAGCTCTTCAAAGCCCACTCAAAAGTGTCTAATTCTTCCTGGATTACATTATTGCTGTTAATGGTGGGCACCGAGTCTTCATGAATGATGTACTTGTACGTCAAACTGGAACGCGTGTCATTCTCCTGAGGAATAATCTATTAAACACATAATATAGCCACGTGAATTAGGCTAACATATGAGAAGCTCTTAAATGAAAGTTTCTATGTTAACTCAACTTATTATTGTTACTGAAACTGGAAATTGCCTCCTTTTCATTCAAGGAAGTTTAATCAGATGTCTTGGCTACATGTTAAGAGACCCATGTACTAGTTCAATAGTTTTCTTATTTTCAATTTTATTAATGTATCCTTTGATTTTCAGAATTTCTAATTTGGTATTTAATTGGTGAGTTCTAATTTGTTCCTTTTCTAGCTGTTTTATTTGCATGCCTAATTCATTGGTATTTTATTTCTCTATTTTATTCACGTAAACATTTAGAGATATAAAATTTCCCCAAGTATAGCTTTGGTTGCATAACATAAATTTTGGTGTGTTGTCTGTTAAGAGAACCACATTGTGTTTTTTAAAGTATAAAGGTGAAAAGTCTAAACATATTTTTTAAAAAAAGTAAAGGGAAATTATTCCTATTACAAAAGGTCCTTTTATTTTACATAAAGTTTTCTTTAAACAGTAATTTGTACTCAAGTTTTAAAAGCATTGTTTTTTAAAAAGATGTATATGCAACTATTATAATCACATGCCTATTGTAGCAAGTGAATTATAAAAGGGCATAATATTTTAAAATAAACTTTAAATAGGTGTCTTGCTTTCAGGGAATGGAGCCAAGAGAATAATCTGGGAGTCACTGGGAAGAATGTTTTGGTTAGCAAAAGTCTAACCTTTATGTGTCCCAGAGTCTCAGAATGGAAAGGGATGCTAGATGCTTTCCAATCTAACCCCTACCTGAATAAGATTTCCCCCTACAGCGCATCTGATAAGTGGTCATCCAATGTGGCATGGAAGATCTTCCTTCTGGGCAGGAGATCCCTTTACTCCTGAGGGGACCCATTCTGCCTTTAGTTTAAATTGTTTAGAAATTCTACCTAATACCGGGCCTATATGAGTTTCTTTGTAATCTCTACCCATTACCCCCAAGCTTGCTTCCTGTGATGGAGGAGAGCAATTTCAATCCCTCATATATCCTAAGACTTCTCTTCCATAAGCTAAACATCTTTAATTCCTTCAACCAATTTCCACATGATGTGATCTTGAGGCCCTTTGCTATTCTCTTTATCTCCCTCTGAACGCTCCTGACTTTATGAAGTCAACACAAATTTTAAGTGCCTGTTATGCCAAGCACTGTACCAAGCATGGAAGATACAAAAAATAACTCAAAACAATCCCTGTCCTCAAGAAGCTGACAGTTTAATGGTAAAACAGTATGCAAACCTATGTAAAAACTAACTATATAACCGGGGAAATTATGGGTAATCTCTGACAGACGGTACATGCTTTGAGGGGGATTAAGAAAGGGTTTTTATAGAAGGTAGAATTTTAGCTGAGATCTGAGGGAAGGCATTGGGTATTTATTAAGCATCTATTATGTGCCAGGCACTGTGCTAAGCACTTTAAAATATCATTTCATTTGATCCTCACAATTCCCCTGTAAGGTAGTTGAGGAGGTTGGGAACTAGGTGGCTTCTGAGGACCCTTCCAGATCTAAATGAATGAGCCATGATCCTGCCATTCATTTCTATCTGAAGTGGAGAAAGAGGCAAGTCATTATGATCTCCATTTTATAGCTGAGGAAAATGAGGGAGACAGAGGTTAATGGACTCATTCGGGATCCTATAGCTAGTATTTGAGGCTGGATTTGAATTGAGGATTTCCTGACTCCTGGCCCAAGTGCTCTATCCACTGTGCCACTTAGATACATCTTGAAGGAAGCCAAGGAGGCCAAGAGATGTGGGAAAGGAAGGACAGAATTTCAAACATGGGGGACAGCCAGCAAAAAAATGTCCAGTTCCTAAAATGTAGCACCCAGAACTGAATGTAATATTCTAGATGCTGTCTGACTAAGGAAGAATACACGCACCTGTAGTCTTAGAAATGACCTGTTTCTTAAAAAATGCACCTTAAGATTGCCTTAGTTTTCTTGGTTGCTGTGTTATACTTTTGACACTTACTGAATTTGAAGCCCACTGAACCTTCTACATCTTCATTAGCTGGATTGTCCTCAGTCCAGATCTCCCCTATCTTATGCAAGCAAAGTTGATTGTTTGAACCCAAGTGTAAGACTTTACATTCATTGCTATTAAATTTCATCAGAATAGACTGGGCCAATGTATCAGTCTATGGAGATCTCTTACTATCCTTACTGTCATTCAGCATGTTACTTATCCTAAGATTTTGTCATCTGCAAATGAGATAAATATGCCATCTGTACCTTTATATAAGGCAAGGGCCCAATTTCTTTGTGTCAGGGACCCCTTGGGCAATATGGTGAAGCCTGTAGGCCCCTTGCCACAATAATGTTTTTAAATGCTTAAAGTAGATGTGATCAAAAAGGAAACAAATTGTGTCAAATGCAGCTCTTTCTTTTTCTCTTCCTTTTTTTCTCCCTTCTCTCTTTCTCCCTCTCCCTCTGTCTCTATCTCCCTCTCTCTCCCTCTCCCTCTCTTTCCCTCTCCCTCTCTCCTCCTCTTTTCCTCTCCCCCCTCTCTTTGACTACATCCCTGTCTCTCTCATTCAACACCCCAAACTAAGAACCTCTGATTTAAGCCATAAATAAAGATGTCAATTAGTCCAAGGTATAGCACCAAAGGACTTCTTCTCAATTGCCACTGAAACATGAATGGCTATTCTTTGGGTCTAGAAAGTCAATCAGTTCTACCTAATTGTATTATTTATTACCTAGCCCACATCTTACCATTTCATCCACATTTGATAATCACATGTGAAACACGTTGTTAATATCTAGGTCAACTACTTTTATTAAATTTCCCTGATCAACTAGTCATGTAATCTTGTCAAAAAAAAGTATATGAGGTTTGTCTGGCATAACTTTTTCCATTCCCTTTCCTCTCCTTCTATCCAATTCTTAATGAATGGGGTTACGCTTACTCTTTATGACTTACCTCCTGACTTTTACCCCCTAAGTAACACTTTAATAATATATTCTAAAATTTTGCCAGCAGTCAAAAGTTAAATTCCCTTGCCCATAGTTTGCAGACTGCTCTATTTTCTCTTCGAAGTTGGGACAACATTTGGTCTTCTCTAGTCACGTTTTTAAAGAAAGACTTGGGCCAGTCACTTAAGTTTTTCCTACCTGTTTTTCCCCACCTGTTTTTCCCCATCTGTAAAATGAGAACAATGGCCAAGAACCCATTCAGTTCTTGAATCCTTTGATTCTATGATGTTCGTCAATTCTACTGAGAGCTTGACGTATCAAGGGTTCTTGTTGATGCCAGGCTCTTTGCTCAATACTGTTCTTCTAAGTGGGTTATGTGTTGGAAGGCAGATGTGTGGTAATATGTCAATTCCTGTCCAAGTTAAATAGGTCAGTAAAAGAATTTTCAAAACTAGTTTGGGAATGGTATGTGTGGGAAGAAAATGATGGGCTGTAGGCAAATGGTACTGTGTCTTGGCTTTTCTTTTCCTTTTTTATTAATGTAATAGAGTCCTAGATTGAGAGTGCTAAGGCATGTTAGGGAGACTGGCTTTTTCCCCCAGTTGTAGAAGATGGAGGTTGGATATAGCTCCTTTCAGATCCTCCATCACTTGAGGAGGAAACCCAGGGCATTCATGCCATCATTTCTCACCCACCTGACTTCCTGGATTCATGATCTCCAGAAACTCATCACTCTGAAAGATAAAATCAATTCAGGCTACTTCTACTCTGGCTTTAGGACTTCATCATACCCCAATCACCCACTTCAGTTTATTTTTATGTGTTGTCCTCCCCAATTAGATTGGGAGGTCCTTGAGGGCAGGGATGATTATGCCTTCTTTGTAACCCAAGCACTTAACCTAGTGCCTGGAACATAGTAGATGCTCAATAAATGTTTATTGACTTTGACTCTCTCTCAGAATGTTAATCACGTTTGAAATTTGAAGGATGGCAACTGATTTCAAGTCAGACTTTAAGAGATTAAGAATACAAGAAGCTGACTTGATAGTCTGAATTTCCTAAAAGCAAGGAACTTAGTGGAAGTAAATTTTAAAATACCTTGCATGTAATCACATAAAAACCTAAGTAATCCTATTAAAACCACCTAAATGAAGACACATTTTAATGATGATGTCCAATATAAAAGCTATTATAATGAAATTAAATGTTTTTTTTAAAAAAATGATACCAAGGAAATTGTGACTATTACACCACATACCAAAACAATGACAGAGTCATGCAAAGGCCCATCAGTGTGAAGAGTCTCAATGTCATCTTCGATATTGTAGTCCCATTCCACGCCTAGATCGATGAATGTCCGAGACTTTGCTTCCTCCCCTCGGCCATTTAAAATGTAGTGCCCTGTTGCCTGGTTCTTGATGGCTAAAGAAAGGGAAAGTTTGAGGGGCCAGAATGATAAAACTAAGGATCCATGGTAAATCCATTTTTTTCTAAAAAACTAAAACCTTTTTCTCTCTCCTTATGTATTATCATTAAAAAAATAAGAATAATAATTACAGAACTCCTCAGTGTTTTGAAGTGACTCCTGCTTTCCACAATGGATATTAATATTGGCATCTCTAGCAAGCTTCCTAGATGGAAGATGGTGCACATACATATGCACATACACACAATACACATGTGTCTATGTATACACACATACATATGTGTATACATATATGCATATATTCAAGCTTTGATAAAGCTTAAAATGCAATATGATTTTTAGGATACCATGTATTTATGTGGATGTATATGTATACATGTACATGTACACATATATATGCATATATATATACACACACATATCTGTGATTTCATTGGAATAGAAGCTCCTGGGTGAGGAATCACTCGCTACTAATATATCCTGGCACCTTCTCTGCAATTGATAGGTTTACACCAGGGCTTTCCAACTTTAGGGTTTTATTGAAACAATAGACAATATATTTTGATTTGCCATTTTAGTGATAGCTCTGCAGTAGCTCAGCTTCACTTACTAAAGCATTTATATAAATTTCTATGCTCGTAGGCTGGCCGCATAAATCGCACTGTGGGCAAAACGCGGTCCATTGGTTGCATTTTGGACAGCCCTGGGTTTAGACAGTAACCTAGACCAGGGGTGTCAAATTCAAATGGAAACTAATCCCTGAAGCCCCATATTGACTTAGAAAACCACAAATTACCATTATCTATGTTGCACTGTATTTCATTTATTTTGTTAAACATTTCTTAATGAGAAGTTAAGTAACTTGCCTAGGGTCATAGAACAGTATGTGTCAGAGATGGGACTGGAGCCTTGGTCTTTCTGTTTTTGAGGACAGATGTCTGATTGCTATTGCAAACTATCTCTCAGGCAGAGCCTGGGTGACTCAGCGTATGGTGATGCCTTGACAGTAATAGGGAGGTTTGGAAGAGGGGAGGGTCTGAAAGGAAAGACAAGGAGTTCAGTTTGGGGCATATTATATTTAAGATGATTTGGGACATCCAGTCTAAGATGTCCAATACATAGCTGGAAATGTGATACAGGAAACAGGTTAAGTTTGAATAATCAGATGTGCATATATTGGGTGTGTGTGCACACTTTTTGCTTGGCACTCAAAATTTAAAAGCCTATTGGCATGGAATGATAAAAGCAGATCCCCATATATTCTAGTCATCTTTTTATAAAGTCTGTCATGTAACTTGAAAATAATGAATATCCTGCAGACAATTTATGGCCTATAAGAATAATGATGCTTGCATTTACTTTACTGTGCACCTGAAAGGAGGGAGAAGGAAGAAGATAAATTGGGGGAAGTAAGAATCACCTCAAAACTCTAGGACTTGTAATTATTATTGTTTTAAGTAAAAACAATGAGAATCAACTTTTAAATTCAGTTTAAAAACTGAATCAAGTAAACTTGTGTAAATAATTTCCTTTCTCTACTTTTAGAGTAAAAATGAAAGAAATTTCATTATGGCAACAAATGAGGTTAACTGGTTCTTTGAAACCTTGATGTTGCTTTAACAACAGCTGGCAGCATGCTTGCAGTCTGCATGTGGACTTAGAAGTGGAACATTAGGCAAAGTTCATTTGTGTGACTTGTTTATATGAGGGGAACAGGTTATTTCTCAAATGGACTATTAGCAGCCGAGAAAAAAGAGGACCATTGGGGATAGTATAGATCATTGTGCAAGCTGGAAAATGCATGAGTGGGAAGGAAGAAATTTGCTAAAATCATCCAGATTTATTTCCCCTAAGTGGTGCAAATATACTCAGAACACATGGCTTTTGTTCTAGCCAGAGAATATCTGACATGTGACATCACCAGATTACAACATGGCAACAGGTAGAATGCCCTAGTTTTGGTAGGGTGATCACAACCAAAGACAAATGCTCTAATATTATTATCCCTTAATGCATTTTGTTGTTGTTTGGTCATTTTCAGCCACGTCCAACTGGCCATAATCCCATTTGCAGTTTTCTTAGAAGATACTGGAGTGGTTTGCCATTTCCTTCTCTAGTTCATTTTATAGATGAGGAAACTGAGGTAAACGAGGTTTTATTTTTTCCTTGAATTAACAAACCAGCAAGGGTTCATTCTCCAAACTAAAGCTTTTATTTCTTAATTCAGTCTCCTAGTTCTTGAAATCTTTCCCTTCCTTCAAAGCACAGCTGAGTAGCTACCTGCTGTAATAATAGCTAACATTTATATAGAGCTTTAAGGTTTGTAAAGCACCTTAACATATTTAATATCCATGACAACCCTAGCAGGGAGGTGCTATTATTACCCCCATTTTAAAGGAGAGAAAACTGAGACAGGTTAAAGTACTTTTCAGGAAGTCACATGGCTAGTAATTCTCTGAGGCAGGATTTGAACTTCCTGACTCCAAGTCCAACCTTCTATCCACGGCATCAGAAGTTTTCCTTCATTTACTCCCCCCAACTTTCACAATCGAGCTCTCCCTTTTTGTATCTCAGGTGATTATCATTTAGTCATTTATATCTGTACCTCATTTTAGTTATTCATATACTAGATTTCAAGTTCCTTGCAAACTAGGACTAGTCTTCTAAGATCATGGTATGTCTGCCCAAGTGCTTAGTAAACTTCATATCAAGGAGTATGATAAATGTTCATTTAACTGAATTGGATCTCGCTTTGAGGTAAATGTAGTATAGGTCAATGACTGAGTCAAATTCTGTTATATGATTATTGAAAGACAATGTTGCGTAGCAGAGAGAGTTATTAGTGTTCATCCTTAGATCTTGAAGACCAGTGACGTCAAGAGGCTGATATGGTGACTTGTGGAATGAATTGGATTCGTGAGGTAGAGTCATGAAAAGTCATCAGCTGCACTCAGGGAGAGAGACCTGACCTCAAAGTCAAGGAGATCTGGATTGAGTTTCACTTCATATTGTCTGTGTGGTGCTGGGCTAGTCACTTATCCCTAAGTGATTCTTTGAGCCTGCAGGGAAGGTGATAACCTCCACTGGGAGAGAGTTTTCTCACCTGGAGGTTCCCTATACAATGAAATCACAAATCTCATCCCTCTCCCTAGCCCTATACAATTACTGCTTTTAAAAAATGTCCTTTTGGTTCTGGAAAAGAAAGCATTTCTTTGATAATTGAATATTTAAGCAGACCTTGGCACGCATTGAAGAATGCAAGGATAGAAACACTTACCAAGGATATGAGGAGAAGCTTCATCTTCCTGTATTAACACATGTCTAGCACCAGGGGGAATATCAAACATCTTAAGGTACCCTTTGGCACGTTCAGTAACCAGGACACAAGAAGGAAACAGAAGGAATAGCTGAGGTTAGTAGCAAGCTATATTATTATTATTATTATCGCTTCTACTTGCAGAAGTGGTCATATGCAAACCTAAATGCAGTTTGTCACTTCAGCATACTGATAGGTTTTGTAACATCTGGTGTTTGCTTGGGATAAACACTCATTAATGGGGGGAAAAATCAATTAGTGAAGAAAGTCAACTAGTCCAGCTTCCTCAATCGAATCTACAAAAATGAAGAGCATTGCTCAAAGTCACACAGGTGGTACTTGGTAGAGTTGGGATGTGAAGCCCATTCCTCCAGGGCCAGATTTCAGCTCTCATTGATGGTCCATCAATTACTGTTACAAACCTATGCATCCCTCCTCTTGTTGCGCTGTGTCATGACAACCAACAACTCAGGCAAAGGCAGTACATTTCCTATGTTCTGGCAAGTGACCATTCTCCCCATTGAGCAGCCATCATGTCTTGGCTTCTGCCCCGATTGATGACCTTCATGGGATTCTTAAGTAACCCCTTCTTTATTTAGCATTTAAAAATTGTACATGGCGACCCCTGGTAGCTAATTCTCGAGTGAATAAATACTTTTCTATCAGGATGGAAGCTGTATTACTCTAAAGAAAAAGGAAAAGGCAAATTGATTGCTGATTGGTAGTTAGATTTAAATAGAACAAGTCAGTTTTCTAGATTTGGCCAAACTCTAAGGTTCAGCAATACCAGCAAGTTAATGTTTTATGGCACTAAGTATGCACATGAAGTGTGTACTTAATAATTCCATAAATTTAATTCTATAAACATTTATTAATTACTATTTTAATTTTTAACAATTATTATTAATAAATGCTACCTGACTAATCGAATGCTTACATGGACCTCTGCCTTGCTAGTCTTTTTATAACTTACTTCTCCCCCCTTCTCCTATATACCCTTTGATCCAGTGACACTGGCCTCTTGGCTGTTCAATGAACAAGATGCTCCATTTCTCTTTTGTTGTTGTTGAGTTGTTTTAGTCATTTCCAACTCTCTGTGATCCCCTTTTGGGTATTTTTTGGGGGCAAAGATACTGGAGTGTTTTGTCATTTCTTTCTCCAGCTCATTTCATGGATAAGGAAACTGAGGAAAACAGGGTCCAGTGACTTGCCCAGGGTCATAGCTAGTAAGTGTCTTAGACTGGATTTGAACTCAGGTCTTCCTGACTCCAGGTCTAGCACTCTATCTACTGTGCCATTTTTGCCCCTAGGCAACAACTGCCCCTAGCCCATTATACACAAGTTATGTCTGACATTTATGTTGGTGGTTACAGAGATTTATTTTTCACCGCTGAAGTCAGAGACTACAGTTTAAGATGACTAACTGCAGAGAAGATGGTCAAAGTCTGTGCCCAAAAGCAAAATTAACAAATCAATTCAGTTAAATATTCAGTGCAATCAACCCAAGCAATATCCTCATTCATTTTTCCTCCCAAAATGCCTTAGTAATTTGACTGAATGGATTGACAACCATGGTGCCATAATAACGCAGCCTTATTCTTGCATCAAAAAACACATGAAATGTACCACTTTTGCCTCTATCTGGGATGCTTCTAAGTGCCAAGCTCCAGAAGCCATTGCAGCCAACTTCTTTATGCCAGTCACAGAGGCCCATCTTGCTGCCATTTTCATTTACCGTAACTCACCCAGAACATTTTTAGCTGCCTTTGTTTCAGAAAGAGATACATTGCGAGCTCCTTTGGGCAATGTGAAGGCTCCTCTTGTCTTCCCTTAAATAAAATGTCTTCAGTTAGGGCGTGGGGGAACCAAAGTCTTATTGTTTCATTGACTATATTTGTCTTCCATAGGCATTTTATCGATGTGAATAAAACTGAGACAAATTAATAGTCAATGAAAGTAAGACTAAGTACGAATGAAAAATCATGTAAGTGATTTTAAGTTTGGATACTTGCAGATTTCATTTTCCAGTAACTTGAGTTCCTTTTGGCATCTCTTGCTTAAGTGTTTCCCTGTTGGAAGAGGTTAATTAGTCTATTGAATGACTATGTTGTCAATACCCCTGCAAATCAATTGATGTCAAGTTAATATTGAATTTGAATTGGGATCTGTGACTGAGGAAAGCCTTCTCTAATATCCTATCACTAATATTCAATCACAGATTCATTCCCATGACCTCTGCCTTAAACCACAGGGTGATATTTATGCTGTCTGAAATATCATCCCTACTCCATAAAACCTTCATAACAGAACAAGCTATGCCTTAAATGCTCTTTTAGGTATTCAGGGACTTTGTTCAGAAAGAAAACACAGCACGTTACTCGTGTTCAACCAATCTCCCTTAGTGCTAATGCTTTTTCTTCTACTGATAACCTCCAATTTATCCTGTTATCTGTTATCAAATATCTTGTTTGTACATAGTTTTTTGAATGTTTTCTTCCCTATTAGACTTTAAGAATCTTGATGGCAGAGAATGCTTTTGCCTTTCTTTGTATCCCCACTGACTAGAACATAATAAGCCTTAATAAATGCTTGATTTTTCAGAGAGGGTACTTATAGGATGACCACAACATGAATTCACAATAACAGAACTCACAATAATATAACTCATAAACTCATAATGAATAGTGACATTTTAAATATGGTCTTTATATTATTAAAAATTACACACCAACAATTTTGGACAGCATTGCTCAAAAATAATGAGAGGGAGGGAATGGATTAGGGGCCCAAATCCTTGCACCATAATGAAACTACTTTTACTTCCTCAAAGGGCTACTGTACTGAATAAAGGTAGCACTTAAAAAAACTTTGATTTGTGTTGTTGGCCTGTGCAGGAATAAAATAAATTGGAAGAAAAAAAGTTATGTGCAAGATAAAATTTTAAAAATTATCCCTTTCCATGGAGGCCATTTTGGTAACAATGATATTCCAGTCTGAATTTTGTCAAGTTTATTTTTTCCCTAGTTTTTCAGAGACTGGGTTAAGATACTCTTAGAGGGCATAAGAGGACATGCCATAAAATGTGTGATATGCTTGTGTCCATCCAACACTGGTATCTGACACAAGAAAAAAAAAATGTTCCTCGATGGCTGTCCGGGGCCTCAAATGAGTAATCTATAACAAAGAAGAAATGTTTTACTGAACATCTAATTTTCACTTTGTAAAAATCACACTCACAAGAAGTCATTAAATTTAATCATAAAATGTCAAATAGATAGAATTATGGATAGAAATAAAAGGCATGAGCCATAAAACTTGTCACATACTATTGCAATAATGTTGTTAATATTTTATATCAAAATCCTATTTCAAAATCATCAAATTTTATGTTGGTTTCATTCAGTGATGGAACATTTATAATGTTGATGCCATGCAACTAACTGTTCGTTTTCTAAAATCATTTCATTGTGTTGTAGAGATTAGGGATCATGGGTCAATAATATAACACATACTGTCACAAACAGTTTGGTATAATAAAAAGCACTGTATTGGAATAAGGTCTAGAATCTTGGCTCTGCTGTTTATGACCTTTTGGAAATTGATTTACCTCTCTAGGTTTTAATATTATCATCTGTGAAATGGGAGAATTCATTGGATCATCTTGACATTTTCTTAAAGTTTGAAATCCTAAGAACTCATTAAGATCTATGAGCTACATAAAGTGGAAAGATTCTTTTCCAAGTGTCAACTCTATGTGGGTTCAAGTTAAGGCCATAGAAGAAAATCTAACCAGTGGCTGGTCTGATATGGTTTCCTTCTATCATATTTATCTGAGCATACCCAGGTTAATTTGGTAGGTTTGCATCTTCTCAAGGGAGATATAAAAATGTGTGGAGAAACTTTGCCCTATTCCATGGATCCTGAGTCAGTCAACACAGGGATCTTGTCATGGTCCCAAGCAAACGCCATACCCACATTTGAGATCCTTTCATCATTGAAATGGGTGAACAACACTTGCTACTGCTGAAAGTTAGCAATGCTCAGCAAGTATCTGATGAGTTGTAGAGGAATCCCTCTTGCAAATAAGTTGTCCTAGAGCAAAATACTTGTATTTGAAGCTCCCTGAAAAATTTAAATTTTGAAAATATTACTTATAGAACCTCAGCACTTTTGTTAATTGCTTTGTGTTCAGAAGGAGCTGAATATTGCATCATGTTATCATCCATTAAAATTTTAAATCCTATTGTAAACCGCTATAAAAGTAGACATCCAACTTAACATTAACAGGTCGTTTTCCATTATAGAATCTCTTGCTGCAATGATTATATAATACTGGCAGCTTTAATAATAATTTTCAATGGGGGCAGAGCCAAGATGTCGGCTGGAAAGCAGGGACTAGCGTGAGCTCCCAGCCAAGTCCATCCAAAAACCTATAAAAATGGCTCTGAACCAATTCTAGAACTGCAGAACCCACAAAATAACAGAAGGAAGCAGGGCTCCAGCCCAGGACAGCCTGGATGATCTTGGGGTAAGGTATATCCTGCATGGAGTTGGGAGCAGAGTGGAGCGGAGCAGAGCCCAGCATGGGCGGCGTGGACCAATGAGACCAGGAGCCGGGCAGAGCGTGCCCTGGTGCCCTGAATCAGTGAGCTGCAGCAGTTACCAGACTTCTCAAGCCACAAACAACAAAGACAACAGAGAAGGTTAGTGGGAAAAGCTGCTTGGGACAGGGCGTTCGGCCACTGCTCCAGGGGCAGCGGAGGTGGGGCAGCTTCAGAACTACAGTTGCAGTTGCTTCTGGCCCCAGGCCCACCTGGTGGGAGGAATTAAGTGGCAGATCAGAGCAGGAATGCAGAGCCTGCTGAAGATCTAAGTCCAGTCTGGGTTGGGGGTCCTTGGGGAAGGAGGAGTGCTGGTGTGGCAGAACTGGTGCATCCCCCCAAGCATGGAACATAGAACTCTTTACTCTACAAGCAGTCATACCCCACTGAAAAACTCAAGGGTCAAGTAAGTTGGCTGGGAACATGGCCAGGCAGCAAAAACGCACTCAGATTCAGTCTCAGACTCTGGAATCTTTCTTTGATGACAAAGAAGGCCAAAACACACAGCCAGAAGAAATCAA